>JBAJHX010000062.1:19946753-19967030 GCA_037176925.1 Amniataba percoides
ATCATTAATCAAACATGCTGAGTCCATGTGTTTAGTCCATGTGTGAATTATGTGAAAAGTCCTTGAGTCCAGCTGCATCTTTAGATGTCCTCGTACGGAGCTCTGGTCCACTCGAGCTTCTCTCCACAACACAGACACAGATCATGTCCCCACCAGGCCAGAGAACCAGAGAATAATAAGTTGACAAAACATAAGGATGATAAGGAGAACTTAAAGTCAGAAGAATCATTTCAATATAAAATAGACAATATTATGAAGTAGGCAGTGTTACTGTCCACATGCAACTGATACTGTGATCCACTGTCTTTGTTTTGAATAAATAAACACATACATATCCTATATTTTAATTGATAATTAATCATTGATAATTCAATAAAGAAACAACATTGCCTTGAAATCTCGCTTTTCATATTTGACTTGGTATAACATCATTTGGAGTTTCTAAGTTAAGTCAGGCTGCTTTATTATCCCACTTTTTAATGGAATTTAAATGTCAGTGTCAGTTTCCACTGGCTGCCACTTAATGTTGATGAAGAGTCATATTCCAGAGATCACATATTACCAGCCACTGTCACTCAATTAACATCCTATCAAACGAACCCAGAGCCCGTACATAATGAGCTCTTAATGACTAGCTGTTCCTGTTCATTATAGTGGAGAAGATTTATTGGTGGAATTTGTGACATTATTTTTCATCAGCATCCCAAATCCTGGATAAACCAGGTTACAGCTTTTAGTTGAACCTCTTGTCCAAGGTTTTTACCAACAGGGTTTAATTACTAATTATTAACTGGGAAAAAAGGTTAAACAACAATGCACAATATATACCCACGCTATTTACAGCATAAACTCAGGAAACATTTAAAGAACTATGGTCCAACCATACGGGTGTTTGTAACCTCATTAGACCTCTTTGCAGGACTGTCCAGAAGTGTGCAGACTAAGTCTCTCACTCTCTGTTTGTAAAGGGCCACACACAGTAGGAAAGCAGAAGTGTAAATACGAAATTGAATGATGGCAGAACTTATGTATTTCCATCCATCAGATTTATGCATGGAGCACAAATCTAATTATTTAAAAACACTCTTTTGTACCGTTCACAATTAAGGGATTACTGAATCTATACATTTTTACAATAAAAGGTTTGGATAATAGTTTGTTTTGTAAATGGACAATCTCAATGTCTTTCTTAAGCATAATTCTTGTGAACACGTTCACATGAAAACATGATGAGTCACAACTCAGCCGACTCGATTAGAACCTTAGAACAGATCATTAGAACACTGAGGCAGTGCCCCCCCCCCCCGCACACACACACACACACTCACTCTGTTACTCTGAAACTTTCTGTTCATGTAAATTTCTCATTTCCCTGTTGTGCTCTTGAGACCAGTAATCCTTTGTTTTCACTGCTAATCACGGCACCACAGAAGACTGCATGACATTTCCTGAGTAACAGAACCACAGAGGAAGCATCGTGTAGTATAACAGCCCCGGGGTAAAGGTGACATTTAGTGGCTCTCTGGTGTTTCAGCTAAAGCAGCCGTGTTCTGGGAGACTGAAGATTTAACAGATTACCGTTTCACACGAGGTTCAAACGCCCCATATGAGACCCATTACCAACAGTAAACACACAGCTCAGCTGTACAAGTTCAGACAAGAGAATGCTTGAAACGCCAAAAATATCTCATAAAAATATGACCAAACATGATGAAATTGTTTCGAAATAATTTATTCAATTATACAAATACAAAACACCTCTCTCTCAGTTATCATAAAATAGGTAGGTCTTGGCGGTGTTTACCAAAATCCTCTCCATGTCACTGATCACCACTCCACAGAAACCGACAGTTTGCCTGAAGTTACAATACAGCTCAGTTCAGAGCAGATGTTTTAAACCTACATTATGTGAAGAGGAATTCCACTGCTACTTTAAAAGAACTAAATCTGAGGTTGTCATTTTTCAACAAGCAACAAAACAGCTCACATACATGGAAAAATAATCCAGTTTCACATAGCATTGCGGATCAATGCCTGAAAAGGTACATGAGAATCACAGCGATCACAAACATGTCAAATCTCATTTTGTTCCGACAGCAACAGAAATATCAGGAGTCTCTCAACATTTCCATTATCCATTGGTCTTCCTTGATTTCCATACACTATCTCAAAGTCTGCACTCTTAAGCCAGAGAAGGAACGGACAATACACTTGACAGAATGAAATTCATGTTATATTTATTAAAACTGGTTTCTCTCATATCTCAAAAACACAAAAAAAAACTACACATAAAGGGGAAAAACAGAGAAATGACAAACAACGGGAGGGGAGATTAAAAGCTTCTTGTGAAGACATCATTTTTGCATGTTTTGTCTTGTGCTTTGGCCTTTAAAAGGGGAAATGCATCACACTAGTAGCGTTTGGCTGGATGTACCCTTGAGAGCAACAGCTTAATTAAAAAAGGTACAAGTGTTGATTTGACCTAAAACCATAAAGAGGTGCTCTACTGTAGGCGATATAACTTTGCTGAAAAGAAACAAAAATGCTTTCTAAAGTCTCTTGTTCCATTTGTGCCCAAGCTAGGTCCACGGTTTCTCGCAGTAAAATGACAGCACATCTTCTCCTGCTATACTGACGCGCTGCTCCAGAGTCTTTACTGCTGTCTGAAATTTGTAGCTGATTAAAATAAGATGGCTTCAGTTTCTGTCAGTCCTCCCCGTGGTCGGGTAGCCTAGCTCAGCAGGCAGCCTGGGCTCTCCCTGCATCAGACTGATCCTCCACCAGACACAGGGAGGCTGACGGTGATTCTGTCACACACTGAAGATATGGCGGGCCTTCAGACGAGTTCAAGTACCTGTGGGGAGAGAAAGATGGATGGATTACACTATCTGACAAAAAACACTGCTTCACCACAGTGTGTTGAAACAAAAAAACCTGTAATTGTTATCTCCTGCTATTATAGGCTATGAAAGTCAAAGACAGAGACAATAAAAAGGCACAGTTCACCAAGATAAAAATATATTTGCCCATCCCTTGTGATATCTGACCGTGCTAATAACTTTCATTTGATGTAGTGAGGGATTGAAATGTGTGTCACTGAGGCTTCTGCTGTCACCCTATACAACAAAGGTGAATGCCATTTCCTTTTTTTGTCCTCAAAGCATCCAGAAAGTACAGTTTAGAAATATTAATATACCATTTCTGCATTTTGAACAACCAAATGTCAAGACATTGCATCTGGATTAGATGTGCCTTTAAACAAGATAAAAGTTACCCTGCAAAATGTTAGCTGCTATTGCACTATTCTGAAAAAAACAGTCAGTTAAAAATGAACTAGAAATGATCAATTAATTGTTTCAGTCATTTTTCAAAACTGGTTAGCTTATTTTATACATATGTATGAAAGTTCAAAAACACACACACACCTTGATTGTTCCTTGACTGTTTGCAGCAATCAGTACATTTGACTCCTGAAAGACAATGTCATCAAATAATTAAATACACAATCAAAACACGTTAGTCATGGATATCTTATCCTCTACAGGACAAAACACAGTCACAAGAGATGGAGTACACAGACATGGCCTGTAATCTTTCCTTTCCACAGATATTTTCAAAAAAGAGCGCAAGGAAAGGGCGGCAGCAGCAACCCCGAGCAGGTGGTGACTGACTACATGACTTATGCCAAGAGCCGGCTCTGTATGCAACAGTGAGGTGAACTCACGCCATCAGGTAAGGCTCTCCAGCAGACGGCACTGACAAACTCATTGGTGTCGTCTTCCTTCTTGTCCTTGTCCAGGACGCTCTTCACTGTGTCAAACTTGAATGTTAACAGCGTCTTGGAAAGTCCTTTGTAGTACAGGTACAGGGAGTTGTTTTCACTGCCTGAAACAAGCAGACATACACCCAGCTTTTATTTAGATGATAAGAACAGTTTAGATTAGTACGTGTAAATTCAGGCAGCTGTACATTATTAATGCTTAAAGATGGGTAGTGAAGCAGTTTCACATTTTGTCCAGAAATTGTGAGGTTTTCCTGTGGTGGTGGCCCAGCATGGCTGAGCAAATATTAGGGAAAGCCTACATTACTGATTCATTTGCTGTACAGGCTGTTTTTTCTTACAATCATTCCTTACCACAGGCAACGTAGTCTCCATTGGAAGCCAGGCCTACAAAGTTCTTCTCGTTGATATGACCCTTGAAGGAGCGCAGGCAGTGAGGTTTGTTGACGTTCCACAGCTTCAGCTGGCTGTCTGTTGAACTGCAGATTTAAGGGTATAAATATGTGGAGTCAAGAAGTCCAGGGTATTTGGAGAAATCAGTAAAGAAAACAACTACATTAAGGCATAAATGTATTTTTCTCTATATAGGCAGATGGTATTGGGTCAATATAAGAAGCCTAATGTATATCTAACATTGTTCAGAAGTGTCTTGGCAGAAGTAAAATGCAAAGAAAATAAAAACATGTGATTTGTAATGCACAGGATTACTTGTACTAAGTCTTTTATATACACTAAAATATAACTTGAGTGCAGCACTGCTAAAAAAATGAGGCCAAACTCACTTACGCAGAAACAATCTCCTCTCCATTGACAAACTTGGCATAGGACACTGCCTTCCTGTGGCCCTTGAACACCATGATCGGTTGCTTAGTGTTGCGTAGGTCATAGTAGTGAACACAGTGGTCTGCAAGCAAAAAAGAAGACGTGAGAATTCAATCAGGAGGCACGAGAGAAAACTTGAGGACGGCAGCAGGGGGTAGATGTTTGCGAGGCCGCTCAGCTAGGCTTCATAAGAGTCACATCGTGTCACAACAGATGCAGGCAACCATGCTGAAATATGCTGCTTTGGCCTTTGTTGGCATGTGCCAAAGTGGGTGTTTTCTTATGAGCTCTATCCTTTCCATCAGTTCTGCTTTTGAATGAACAACACTGCTGCTGGCTCTTATTCCAACACTTTACTCTGAGCAGTAAACCACCAGCATCTTCAAGGTGGGGAGTCTTTAGCCAGGCTTAGTGGGCATGGACCTTAGAGACACAGGGAACAGAGTACATAAGCCAGGATAATTCGCTGCTGGATAGTCTGCTGCTCTGCTCATCCACTTGATAGATTTTTTCTGTGTGCAAGGGAATATTTCTGATACTTATTTGTCCTTTTTGGAGGATAAAAACATGAAATCGTCAGAGGTTTGACTGAACCAGAGCCTGTGTGACCACAGAGTACATTTATCAGTCTACAAGGGCGAACTGTTGTGGCATGAGGTGTCTTGCACCCTGTCAGAGTGAAACAACAGTGATACATTACGAATGAGAAAGAAATATGTCTTTCGGTGTGATTCCAGATAAAGACTATTTTTTTTTAATCTAATATAGACTTTTAACATCTGAAATAAACTGAAACAAGACAACAGACATCTCACACTCAGCCTAAAACCAACCGTGTTCTTACCTGCACAGCCAAAGGCCAGATGATACCTGGAGGTTGGGCTGAATTTCACGCAGCAAACATTGGCCTTGGCCTCGATGCTGGCCACTGAGTTGTCAAGATTGGTTGACCATAACTTCACTGAAACCCCAAAAGAGATGTGAGTATTTCACAATGGGTAAAAGTAGGGTGTAACAGAAGCTGGAGAGATGAATCACATCTGAAAAACTGCAAAGTATTCCTCAGTTACCTTTAGCATCATCAGAGCCAGAGGCTAAGAGCTTGGGGTCCATCAGATTAAAGTCAACACTCCAACACCTTTTTTCATGTTCCTGAAAAGAAAGCAGAGGCACCCTTAAAAAGCTTCCATGAAAACCATGATTGATAAAATGAATGGTTTACACCCAGTGATCCATGTAATGGATGTAAGAGCAATTCTCTGGGACCTGAATATCATACCTGGTAGACTTTGGACCTCTGGCCAGTGAAGCCATCCCACAGGATGACAGTACCCTCATAGTCACTGCTGGCCAAAAGGTTCTTGTGATAGCTGCTCCAGCTGATACAGCTGCAACAATCAAGGTTGGGATCACGTTCAAGTTCACAACTACTCACTTTTTTTTTAAATAAGTGATTCTTTCAAGACTTCCTTTGACACAGACACTGTTGTTGAAATGAAATGACAAAATGTTGATAGGCATCTTTGCTATAGCATTTAAGAGATTTTGCTTGATCTCACAAAGTGACATGCTGCACTGTAAGATCTGAAAGATGATCCCTGCTTATCTGGGGTGAAAATATTTCCATACCTGATTTTGGAATTGCAGGTCATTTCATTAACAGGGTAGTGAATGTCGACTGCATCCTGGATCACTGTTCCGTACTCAAACACCTTGATCTTCTTTGTAACACCGGCAATGGCAAAGTAGTCACAGTCACGGTCAAACTCAATACTGAAACACAGGTGAGCATACTGTCATTGATAGTTAAGAGAGCTGAAAAAGAAAAGAAACGGACTGTAACAGGGAGAAAATCATCGAGCCAAAACAGTATGTAATGTTAATAATCACACATGGAGCCTTCAAAGATCAACGCTACAACGTGTATAAGACCAACATATGAATTCTAGTCTGTTCCTTGCTGTACCTGGAGACTATGCTGGAGCCGTTGTAGAGGTCACTGGCGTATGAGAGGGTGGCAAGCGGCCGCACAGAGTTGTATCGGGTGAACTTAGACAGACACTCCATGAAGTCATCCAGCTGATTCAAGTTCCTGCCTTCATCTGAACATAACAGACACACACCATTAAAACAATGCTCACAAGGAGTAATGAGGGCATGACCTATATATTGGCTGTTATGGAAAAGGAAAAAAGAGGGAAAACATAAATACACTGAAGGTAAAGGAGGATCATATTTTAACAATAAAGTCTCATCACATTCACACAATAATGTGTGCCACCGCGTTGGGCCTCTCTAGAAACCTGCTGGCTTTTCTCATAGAACAGAAGACAACAGTGGAGTCATTCTTCCGATGCTGAAACTTTTCATCAGCAACACCCACTCCGTGACAGCAAGCAGTGAGGTTTGTGGTAAATGTGGTTTTCATTTGAAGAAATAGTAGCTTTAGCAATAACACTGAAGTGATGCAGACACTATCGCCCATCCATCTGTCCTCTGAAGAGAGTATCCAGTTCTGAGAACTGAAGCCTCATTCACGTCCATCCTTCCTGCAACCGCTCTCCAGTTTCTTCAATGACGTGCAGAATCAGCAGCGACAGATATCTTATCTGACCACAGATGTTTCCAGACGAATTGTTGTTTAGATTTGTATAACTAAGTGAATTATGTCTCCGTTCTCTGAAGGATTAGTACCTGTGATGCGTGACATTTTGTTGGAGAAGTAGCACTGCTCCAGATCCTCAAAATGAGCCGTCAGCCTCTTCCTCCTCGACGCCAGGGTGCTGTTATACCAGGTCTGTCTTTTCCCCTGAAAAAACAATTCAGTGTGTTTGAGTACAGTCGAGTCTGTGCTAAACTCATTCTGACTTTTACGGTCTTAAAATCTATAGACAAAGAAATACGCAAATATCTATTTAAACAAATTACAGGTTTGGTGAAACCCGAATATATTAAAACTAAGACACGACTCTAAAAGAAGGAGAAAAGTTGATTTCAAGGCAAATCAGCCAAACAGTGTGTGTGTGTGTGTGTGTGCGTATCTCCGATTTACCTGGGTTGTTCCTCCAAATCCAGGAGGCTGGCTGTAGTCTGGTGGATCAATAATACTACTGCAGCTACTCCAACAAATACACAAAAACACAACACATACACACATAAGTCACAGTGTACAGTAACACAGGAACCCACAACATTTTGACTATATGTATGTGCTTTTGCCATTAGCTAAATAGCTTCTTCATAAAACATTTTCATTTATATGGTAAGTACCATCTGTGCTGAGAGTTTTTATTCTAGTGAAGTGAATCTGGCTGGCTGTGCCGTGACGACGATGATGGACTCATTTCCTGTAAATTCATTGAATTTGTCAAAGCAAAGAGGTCAGCCGTACCTGGGTGCTGGCGAAGGGGCCTCGACATTAGGCACTGTGCACTCCGCCTCCATTATAGGAGAGTACAGCCCGCTCATTTCCTGGAAAAATTACATGGAAACAACATGTTTGTCTCTCTCAGGCTGTGATCACACACTCCAGTAGTTGACATGTCACAATATATCATTTCATAATCCTGTGTACCGGCCCTTTACCTTTCCATCCAGAAGATGCTGTGAAAAAAAGCTTTGGTAATGCATGCAGGAGGAAGTTTTGCTGTTATATTACCTCAACACGCTTAATGTCCTCTTCTAGGAAGTTCAGCTCTTTCTGCAGTTGCTCCAGTTGCTATTGACAGAGACAGATAAATATGTTTGTTTCATTATGTTCTTAAAAACTATAATATGTTTAGTGTTGGCATGTTCTATTTGTGCTATCTGTGTTTTTTCTGTTCCCAACAGACCAATTTTTTTATCATGATATTATGAATAAACACACCTCTCTCTTGTTTCTCCTGGCTTCTTTAAGGAACTCCATGAGGATTTGTCTCTGAGCTGCCTGAGATTCCTGAGGAGAAACAGAGATCACACATAATCTAACACAACTCCTAGTGAAGTCACATAATAGCTTTACTAATCCAACTAAAGACATACACTCATTACCAAGTTACACTTTTAATCACTAGTGGGTAAAAACATGTTGCACACCCAAGCTCCCTCCATATGTTCACTCTATTTCTATCAGTCATTTTAAAGAGTTAATGATTTATCCTTATAGTTATGCATTCTTTGTCTCACAGTGATGCACACTCAACTGTCTTTAACTGAACTTCTCATTTGTCTCATAACTAAACAAATGTTTTCTTTCTGCATTTGTACAGTCCATTTAAAAACCCGTATTTTTACCGTTACTTAATTGTTTTTTATTACAAGCACTGTACTTCAAGCATTTCAAGTTGCATCAGTTAGAGGGTAAAAACAAACATCACGTGGGTGCTGATAAACTGTGTGAGGATGGAACAAAAGAAACATGTGAAACTAGCTGCAGCAGAGACAACGCTGCTGACACGTTCACTGTGCCAGGCGTTGGGCGAGGTGGATAAAATGACAGATAATGGCAGCATTAGTTATGAATCAGGTTAGCATTATTGTGCCTCAGCACAGCCATTTACCTTAATTAATCAATGACTTACAGCAGCACCCAGCAAGTGACTCACAAGTGAGCGATGGGTCAGACTAATTGGATTTACCCTCTGTGAGTTGTATACAAGCTTTTGCTTTGACTGTTAATCTCAGATTCCAGAGCAGGGCACTCATTTGGCGTAAAATGTCTGAAAACTATTTGAAGAGAGCAGCAGGATGAGAGATGCTGAGTGGACACCTTTTATCCAGGTGGAGAATGAATGACTGTTACTGTTGAGTAACATGTCTTTAAAGTCACGGCACTTTTCTTAGAATAAAATAGTGTGCTACTATTTCCATCTTCGGTACATTCACTTCAACTGAAGTGCTGTTGTGAAGAAAAGGCTCATCAGAATGAGGCAGATTATTAGAATAAAGTATGTTATTCAGTTCAACTGCAGGAAATGATCCCAAACCCAAGGGTTTATGGGTGCTGGGAGACAAATTTTTGACAACTGTGGCTACAAAGTTCTCATACTTTAAATGTCTAGCATAACAAAAAGAACCAAGAGCAGGAAGTTGAGTCATATTTTCGATCAATGCTCTCATTTAGCTTCTTCTTTATGCGGTCTAAATTAATACAAACACCAGAGAAAGCCACAACATCCACTGCAGATATTCCCATCAAGGTTTTCTTAAAAGGAAAGGCACAATCCTCGATGAAACCCCCAAAACACATGACATGAACTTCACAAACTGACAAGTTACTTAACACAGTGACTACACATCTAAAATGTAAGCTGTTCTAGTTTTTGTGTGAATTGTGACACAGCCACAAAAAGTATCTCCTTCTACGTGAAGCTCTAACATTTCTAATTCATGACTAATAAAGTAAAACTAACAATCCCAACAAACAAATCCAATCAGGTAAAAATTAAATGTGTCCAGGGGCTCAAATGGGAACACGCAACAAAAAAAGTATCAAGAATATGTTCTGTGAAAGAAAGAAAGCACATTTACAAAAGAAAATATGAGAAGAATGACCTGGGACCGGACAGAGGGGAGGGTAGTATGATGAGGGAGTAGTAGCAGTACCAGCAGTTTAATAGATAGCACAGACAATCACAAACATAACCCAGTTCCTTTACTTGAATACAAAAATGAGAATCACGCAGAACAGGAAACTAGGTTTCTTTTAAAAAGACCCAACCAGCACTATACTGATGTCCAGACAGCTTGTCATTATATGTCATGCTGCTACAAGTACCTATGCAGTGAAAAGTGAGCATTTTTAATGGTGAAACAGTGAGATACGGGGGATATTTGACCTGATGTTCTGTAGCTGTACCACATGAATCATCTTGGAAGCTGCAGCCTGGCTAACACCAAGTCACAGAGACAGACTCTCAGGGGGCACTGATGTTCAGCAGTTTCACATAAAGCTGTAAGTTCATGACCAGATTGATTTTTTGGCTGTTGTTCTGTAATGGTTTAAAGATTTATTTAGTGATTCATTTAGGTATCATACATACATTATTAATATTAGCTTAAGTCTCAGATGTGGACTATTAATGCAATTGACATATCTGTTTAAAAATCTGACAGCATTTCACATGAGTCTAGTTACAGGCAACTTATGTGAGCACATGGAACTATTTGTATTTGTGTGTGTGAGACTATGATGCTGTGCGATTCTTTGTTGAATGATTCTGCATCTATGCAGTGAGGTCTGTGCTACCGTTATGTAGAATGTGTTAACAGGGATCAGGAGGACAGAGAAGAGTGAACAAATCTGGGCACAACTGTGGTTCCTGTTGTGGCACAGGACAGATGTTTGTACTGATGCTAGCTTTTCTAAAAGGTCTTTTCATCTGCTTAGAACACACATGGTACTGAAACTGAATGAAAAAGGTCTGAGGATGCTAACATGCAGTACAGTTCAACAGGCCCTTTTCACCATGACTGTTGCTCAACATGTACTTACACTCAACATTAGGAAAGTGCTCAAACACACTACACTCCAGAAACAGTGATGACTTCACACTGTGTTCTGCACAACTACAACAAGGCAATGATTTAATGCCACCACTTGGTTTTCTTACTGATTCTCAGTACAGTACAACATATGCTGGTTAAACAATTTATGAAAAAGTGACTTGCTTCCATCACTATGGTCCTTCCAAGCTGCGTCAATGGTTCCTGAGAATAAGATTGTTGATTGTTGCTGTTGGTGTATGCCTACTCCAGATTATTTTGGTGAACTGTGAATTTTACCATCCAAGCAGACACCAATAAGCTGCGGCAAGTAAACATTTTATTTCAAGCCTGTGTGCTTTCCAAAACCACAGCTGATGCCTAAACAGAACGTGAGGATTGTTAGTAGCATCAATGCTGACCATGCAGCCAGTGGTGCTGCCAAATACGTTGTTTTGTTTCTTGTGTCCGCAACTCAGGTCCACTTCAGATGAGACTGAGTGAAGGACATCTGTGAAAACATCTGACTGTGAGTGAGCGTGTGTTAGACCGAACTCAACCCTCTAACATTTCAGTATGCACTTTCTACTTATCGGCAGACAAACACACAGATACCACTAAACACTTGTACAGTACGTTGCAGATTACTTAGTGTGTGTCTGTTTACATGACATCCAGACAGAGAGAGAGACTGCATGCATTTGTTTGTGTGTGTGAAGGAGAGAGAAGTAAATATAAGCATGTATTGGACAGAGAGAAAGCTGAGAGAGAGATAAAGGTGGTATGGCGCTGTCACTGGAAAACAATCTTAACTATGTGCACAATGGATGTATGTTGCAAGTGAAGCAATGTAACAAGTGTTTGCTATTCAAAGGAGATCTGTGAAATTTCTCCCTGCATGTGAGGCAACTCGATCTTAAAACTGGTGTAGACTTTAACACTGTATGCCATTCTGAGAGTGCTGATGTTACAGAACATAAAGTTGTGCCTCCTACTTCTCTTTTCCTGCAAGCTGCTTTCATAACATGTGGATCTCTAAAACAAGAGAAAAAGGGGATTTTCCAGAGTAATCTGCAGTTCATAGAGACCTTTTTTTTTACTTCATTTACTTAGTAAATCCAGGAAACATACACACCCTGTGCCACTGAATAACACCATCCATATGACTCAGCAGGTCTCCACTCTTTCAACATAGCCTGAAGCTTCTTCTTGCACAAAAAATGTGTATGAAATATATAATATGGTTCAACTGATGGAAGATGTAATTCCAAGACCTATCAACGCTCATGCGGCTCCCTGTCAAGCAGGATCACATTAAACATCAATGACAGCCACCACAGACTGCAAAATCCCCTGCTGCACCAGTGACTGCAGGCAAAGATGTATAAAAATATCAAGACTGTAACTTTTACTGAGCTTTGAGGGAACTGAATTAAATACCGCTCAAGACTTTTCAAGACCTGCCTGTCTGAAGGAATAGTTGACACCAAAGAACTCCACATGCACTTCTGATTATTATGAGACATCACTTACTGCCTCCAGCTGCTTCTTCTTCTGCACCAGCAGCTCCAGCATGAGGTTGACATTCGCCAGGTCCAAGTTCTCCTGATCAGGACTCAACACCTCCTGGAACACCTGCCACCTCGACCCATTCTGGGGGTTAGAGACACCCATCGTTTACAAATAACACACTTTTCTAACAATGTGAGATGGAAAATAAGAGAGTGTCATTGTGTGTGTGTGAGAGCGTATATGCTGTACATACAGGATGATCTAATTTAAGTTTCTTCTCCTCCGACCTTTGCTTCTGTTTGAGGATCAGTTCATTTACTAGAAAATAGGAAGGAGTGGAGTGAGAAAGGTCAAAAAGTCATGCAAGTTTCTGACAGAAACACCAAAGTAAAGCAATGTTATTTTAGATGAACCAGTTTAGTTGTGATAAATAACACTCGGACAGATACTGTACTTTCATAGCACTTTATCAGTGAACTTTCACTGAAGTCTGTTTAGGATGTGAAAAAGAGCAGCAACCAATACTTTGATACTTTTATTGACCCTCATTTTATTTTAACAGTATAGTAAACTTAACTTAAAGGACATGACGTACAGTAAATGATGAACATTTAATTTCACCTTGAATTAGAAAAGAGAGGATATAGCCTATAAGACATATGTACATGTGTAAACTCTGCCAATGCTTTGACTTCCACTTGCTCCTTGACCATCTGTGAAGCACAAAACTGTGGAGCCTCAGACGTGAACAAATCTCAACCTTCTGATTGAAAACACCTACCAAGAAAGTTTGGGTAAAGCTGATCCACGTTATCCACGATGTAGTTACACTTTGGACATCGGTTACTGTCCTCCAGACTCTGGCGGATACACTTGAAACTGGAGGAGAGAGGACAAACAACTAAATACTGTGGAAATAAGTGATATGGTGCAAGGACATGAGCACAAAAACAAAAGCGTTACAGTGTGAGTTACTGATAACTACCACGCAGAGCACAGACAAGTCTAACTTCTCTATTCTATTCTGATTTTAGCAAATGGTTTACACTCCTTCACTATTTCTGAATTATGTCAGTGTATGCATTAACAAATGAGACATGTAATTACTCTCTTTATACATGGTGTAATTATTCAAGGCAAATTTTACAGTATCAATGGGTAGAGCAGTGGCTGAGATCAGTGAGACACAGACTGGTTCCAGCTTTGTTCAAATGGGCAAATATGAACAAGTATTTTATATAAGAGTAGAGAAAGGTGCATCTCTCTCAGGCCCTACATGTTGGCATCATTAAAGCACATTTGTTTGGCTGGTAAAGAATATGACAGTTCAAATAAAATGTTGTGTCTGTACATGACAGCTCAGTTTCTTGTGTGCATGTTGCTCTGCGGGTGTGTCAGTGTCCTCAAACACACCTCAGATCAGCTGCTGTGAACCGAACTGTCCTCTCCTGCCCAAACTTTACACTTACCAGAAACTGTGGCCACACTTTGTCATGTGTGCCTCCTCTATCATCTCGAAGCAAATTGGGCTGCAAAAGCGGACAGAAAAAAAACCCCGTTATGTGCAGGTCAAACTAGCTCTGAAACTTTTCTCGCCCCCCCCAAACACCCGCAGCACGTTTCAGAGACAGAACAGACAGAAAGTTACCAAACGAAGTCGTTGCTTTTATCTTCGTATGAGTTCAAGAGGCCGTTGTAAAGGGGCGTCTGGTGGAGGGATTTCTTTCTGCTGCCAGAGGACCCGGACGGCTTGCTCAGAGAGGCCAAGCCGCCCCGGGAGGACGGCACGGCGGCCAGAGTTGGCACCGACAAGCCGCCGTCCCCCGCTGCTGCCGCTGCCAGCGGCCGGGAGGGCACCACATTTCCTCCGCCGTTTCCATTGCTAGTGACGGCGCCGCTCCCGCCGCCGCCCGCCGGGCTGCCGCCGCTGCTGTTGCTGGTGCCGGGCACCGAGCTCGCCCCGCCGGCCGTCTGCTGTGGCCGGCCGCTCGACATCACGCAAGGCCGACGAGAAACTGCCCAAAATGCGCCGCGTCGCCGCTCAAAGCATCCGGACAGCGCTGCTACTGGGCTACTTTAGCAGGCTGGCTAGCATCCCGGGAAAAACAAACAGCCAGCGGGTTTAAAGTCGTCCGCCCGGCGCCCGCCTCTCTCTGCTCACTGACTTGTGTCGCTGCGACACAGAGGACAGAGAGACACGGACATAGAAACGGACAGTAACACAAGCAGCACTGCACTGTCCAGGAGATTAGCCGGATAGCTCCTGTTAGCCACGGGAGGACTCTTGAGTTTCTTCGATTACCCAGGTAGCCACTGTGCTGCCGTCACGCCACCACCGCCCCCTGGCGACGAGGAGTGTAACTGCGCGGATGGAAACGCTCCACTTTATAAAGGCCTCAGCTGTCAATTAGGCTTTATTGATTAGAAATCACCACACTTTGTTTTTATAGCCCAATTAATTATTTTATTAAATGAGCATGGTTACAGTCCCACACCCATTGGCCAGAAAAATACACACAAACACCTTTTTATTGTAAGACCCCGTAACAGTGCTGCAATAAATTACTCACGTCCTTTGCCACACTGAGAATTTGACTTTTTCCCCCAACTCTATGCAGTTTGTAAGGCTGTAGTTTGTGCTAAGGATTCCGTTATATTTTCAGACATTTTAAGTATTTTTATCTCCATTTATAGGCTAACTCATCTGGATAATGGGACAGTGCACAGAGAAGTTCATTCTTGAACTTAGAGACAAAATCCTCTCACACTAACTTCTCCTGAGCTTTCGACCCTGTCTGCATCTGCTGCCGCTGACAGCTCCATGGAGAGACAATACAGGGATCTTTGAGCTGAGATATTATTTTGTCAATAATAATAAATTCAATACACCAAAATTGGGTGAACACACAAACATGGAAACCTGAGGTTTTAACAAAATAATTTCAAGTAGGAATGTATATATCGGAGGCACTTTGCATCTCCTCTGATCACCTGATGTATATACTGGCATAGTTTTAGGCTGAAAGAAATGTATGGGGAAAGCCAACAAACATTTAACACTAAAATCTAATCAATGAGTTGCATTAAATGTAGGTAAATTAAGGGCTTCCCATCAGTTATCGTGTATATTTTAATCAATAACCTATATTTAATAAAATACCAATCTACAAGGAAAGTGAGAAAATTAGACAACAGCAGGATGTAAAGGTCAAGCTTCACAGCTCAAAGCTTTATTGGAAATATTTAGTATATATTCCAGGATTACATGGAGTCTTATATGCAGTATCTAGATAACACCATGCTTCAGGAGGGTGATCACAACATGTCACAACATGCACATTAAATGATCCCTGAGAGGATACATATGACAAGCACCTCTCAGAAAACTGTAGGAACATTAAGATTATACCTCAGAAGGTCAAATGTACCATTTACCAAAAGCACATTGAGCGCGACAGACGCACAAGCTCCTTTTGGAATATTCTTGGAGTATACAGAGAGTCTCCTCAGATGATATCGCTTTTGCATTAAAAACAAGCAGGTAGGTCACATCCACAACGTGCAGCCAGCGAACATGCCAAGAAAAACAGTGTCATGTCATTCAAGAATCCACCTGCAGGTTTGCAAATAAAACCTAAGGAGCACTAACATATTCACACTCACAGTTTATCCAGCCCGCTCCTTGATTTTCCATTTTTACCTCCACATGGGCAAATAAAGGGTCCTCCATGTAGTCACGCACAACATGGATTTTCCCATATTTTTGTTTGTGGAAGGAGTTTATATGTATCATTATGGAGCTCAGTTAGGATGTGCAATAAGATTTGAGCAAGAGGAAAACTACTGGATACACTGAAAAGTAAATTAATTTCCCTGAAAAGGACCACCGTGTACAGTAAAAAAGTCTCTGGGCTGCATCAGTCAATCATGTTGGGCTCAATTTAATGTGTGACTCGAAAACAGGTCTGGAAAAAATAGTTTGCCAATAACAGGAATACTCAATATCCATCAAATTTTCAGTCTAATTACTGGATTAAAACGTGTCAAAATATGAATTTATTGCAGCTAAAAATTGGAAAATGTATGTTATTTGAACACACTGCTTGCCATATGTTTTCAATGTGACTTTTAAGATAATCTACAATGCTGCTAGAAAGATAAAAGATAAGAAATCATGTGCAACTTACATATAACGTCAGATGCAAATTTCAGTTTCACCTCATAATTTGAATACCTTAAATACTCCACATATGCAACAAGTGACTCTGAATGAGGTCTTCTGAGCCAAACACCTGCAGCACTGTATATACACTGTGTTGCATTTGTCCCCCTCAACCCCTGTGCCTCCCCCTCTCTATTTTATACCAGTGGTGGTGAAAAGCTTGCCCTCTTTCTTTCTCCCCTTTTCTTCTTTCTTCCCCTCCTCATTTGTCCTGCACATCAGCCTGGATTTTCTCCCATTGGGTCCCCCTCTTTTGCATGAGGGACCAGGTTGTGTGTGTGTGTGCCTTTGGGGAATGTGTGTGGCGTTGGCGGGGTAGAGTCGGAGGGTCAGCAGTGTTGATGCGTTGGAGGTTAGTGAGCAGCGGAGAGGTAAGAGAGAAAAAGTGAGTGAAACGGAGAAAATAATGAGGGTGTGCGGAGAAACAAATGACTGAGTGAGGAAAAGTGTGTGTGAGACAGAGAGAGAAAGAGAGAGAAAGAGAAAGAGAGAGAGAGAGGGGAAGACAGAGAGCGGGCCTCAGGGTCAATGGGGTCAAGACCGACAAGCTCAGATGAAGGATAATCTGTGGAGGTCCCTTACAGCGGGGGGTGAGGCCCCGGTGGAGCACGCCCATTCAGACTCTCATACACACACTCTACCACACACTGCACACCCTCTACTGCTCTCTTTCTCTTCTGTCTCTTCTCCTTCATCCTCCCTTTCCCTCCCTTTTTTGTTGCTCTCTCTAAAACCCACCCCTCCTATTTCTCTTGTTTCTTTTTTTCCCAACACAGTTGCAGCTGGATTTCAAAGGGCACTTTGCCAGCAGAAAAAGCTGAATGTTTAGCAGGCAGATCCCTCAGTCAGGCGGGCTGGGATTGTGGAATTCCTGCCTCCCACTCTTTAGGAACCGTTTTTGCCCCTTCGGGGGCCCCTGCCATAACTGCCAGAGGCCTCCTCCTCCATCTCCATCTCCAGCCTCGAGCCAGGGCCCTGTTTGCAAATTGAGCCTGACAAAAAATAGTGAGGTCTGGGGAAGAAGAAAGTGGCAACATTTCAGAAGGTGTGGGACATCAACAGCTACCCTTGTAGCCAGAGTTGTTTTTTTAATGATCATTTAGATGGTAAATAATGAGTGATTAAGCACACAAATGTCTGCATTTCATAAGCAGAAACACAAGTGTGTGGATCAATCCTTCAAAAGGATGGATGCTTTAAAGTCCACAGGTAGTAAAGCACAAAAGTCTTCATACTGCTGACAGTATATTGTAGTCATAAAGTTTTATAGTCTTTTCAAAATCAGTATAGATTTTGTTTTCAGTTAGGAGAGCCCGTTTGAGTTCCAAAAACTCTTTTTTCCATCAGTCACAATATTCATTCATATATGATAAGCTACAAAAACACAGTTTGGCTCGAAGAGACGCGAGATCATGACTTTAAGGGGCTCTGCAACCTTAAAATGATTTTTTTGCCTCATGAAAAAGGTAGATAATATTGGCAATGTGCAGAGCTCAGTGTGTGGTGTTACTGGAGGTACTAAAGATTCACTTTCACCGTGCTCTGTGGAGTCACTTCTTCTGCTGGCTAAGCAGGAATGAAAGGAAAAATCTAGTATATTTCTCCACTGTTCAGTAGATGTGAATCAAACATTTTCTCAGGACAGGATGTATGGAAAGAGACACACACAGAAAAAAACAGCAGAATATTCATATCTTGAAAAAGTTAGTTTGACAAATATACCACACCTTGAGGTCCATTTATTTGCTTTCTTGGGAGCTTTCAGCTACTTCTCACCTTCCTCATCAGCTGGTGGAGTTTGCTCAGGGAGTGAAACTCTGAGAAAATCCTGACTGAAACAGAATGTGACTAATTGGACGTTGACTGAGAATTTTTTTTTCAAAGAGCATAAAATGTCTTTAAAAACCACAAAGAGGATGATACTGTACCACAGCTGTATCCAACAATGTGTTGAAATAATCTTATTTGATATTGCTGTATCTCTGTGTTTATCTATGTGTGCAGATATGTATGCATGCATCTGTGAATTACATACTCCTACATCAATAAAACAGAATGACTGAAAATCTTATTTGTGGTATTTTCACTTTTATTTGTTCAGGTAGCATATTTGGGTGATAAAAAGCCAGCAAAAACCTTTTTCATGTGCGAGACAGATGTTGTGTCTGTCAGTGTTGTATCACTGAGAAGAGCCAGAGCATGAGCGAGTGAGATAGATAGATCAAGAGAGGAGGGAGGGAAGGAGAGAGGGAGGGGGGCAAAAGGAAGGAAAAAATGAAATGGGGTGGAAGAGGGGAGAGGGAAGGAGAGTGACTCAAACCTCACCTCCTTCACTTCGGAGTGTGTGTGTTTGTGTGTGAGTGTGTGAGAGAGAAAGAGAGAGAGAGAGAGAGAGAGAGAGAGAGAGAGAGAGAGAGAGAGAGAGAGAGAGAGAGTGAGGGGGAGCGAGAGAGAGATCAAACACACTTATGTTACAGTAGCAGGAGCAAACAGCCCTCCGCCCACAGCTCAGCTACCTCCACCATCATTCATCCATTGCCAGGTTGACAGTACAGCCTCCTATTAAGAAGACATCAGTGGTGGGAAGTAACGTAGTACATTCACACATGCACTGTGATTCTGAGGCATTTCTGCTTCACTTTTCACTTTGCTGAAATATTTCACAGCTGGTTACTTTGCACATTTGGATTTTACACATAAACCCAGTGATGGAAAATGTGGTAGTATCGATTTAACTACGTAAACTACCATCAAATTACCCCAGTTTGACCAGCTACAACAGCAAAGCACTACTTACACATAAGAGCATCAGCATAAACAATCCAGTCAGGTCCCTGTACAGCAATACAACGCTCATGTTACTTTGACTTTTGGTGCTTACAAAACTATTATATGCACAGTTTTGATTTGCAACATTTGGCCAGTGATTGAGGAAGTGCTCAAAAGTCAATTCACTAAAACTACCAGCTACTTAAAAGTATGCAAATATTGTATAACTATATTAAATGATTTGATTATTACCATTATTACTGATGCAGTAGCTAACTGTATCTATTCTGTATTCTGTTCAGTGGGAACTTTAAAAAACTCTTGTGCAAGCTGCAACATATTTTTCAACTCTTAATCTGCAAAATGACTTTCCATGTAGTGGAGTAAAAAGCCATTATTCTTAAATGTAATGGAGTAGAATGAAACAGGAATACCAGAGTAAAAGTGCCTAAAAATGTGCAGCAGGCTACTTGAGTAAATGTACTCCATTACATTCCAGCTCTGTATTTGCTCTTGATAACACTTAAGTAAAAGATCTGAATACTTCTCCCACCGCTGGAGATGGATGGACAGAAGGATGAGGTCAGGAGAAGAAAAATAAATACATAAATAAACTTTACAACCCCTTTCTTGATAGGGAGGGGGGGTGAGGAGGGGGGGGGAGGGGGGGGGGGGGGGGGGGGGGGGGGGGGGGGGGGGGGGGAGG
>JBAJHX010000062.1:19971017-19982302 GCA_037176925.1 Amniataba percoides
AGTGGGAGGGGGGGGGGGGGGGTGGGGGGGGGTGTTTTTGGGTTGAACGGGAAAAGGGGGAGGGGGAAAGGGCCTTAGAGGGAGGGAAAACGCCCCCCCCCCCCCCCCCCCCCCAACCACCACCACCACCACACACATACACACACACCAGTTAACCTCTTGACCTTGACATTTTTTAGGTTCTTGTTACACCCCTGCTGACAATACTTATAATTATGATAAGTATAATTGAATAATAATATGACAATAATGATGCAGTTATAATGGATATGGTGGGATAATGTTACTGACATTGTGATCATGCTGACAATGTTACAGGATAATCAGACACCAGCGATGATGAATGTGATTATTAGGAAGAGGGTACTCATGTCTGATGGTCCCAATGAAGATGATTATGATGGTTGTTACTATTATTAAATGATCTATGACAATGGTGATGTTTATTCCTTGTTCTGTGTTTCATTGTTAACTAAAACTCTTTTCAGTGCTGTACTTTGAAGGCCATCAAAAAAACATTAAACCAAGAGTCTGGTGATTCTCTATCAAAAATGTTAAGACTAATAACTTCCACAGTAATTTATAGTGAGTTATCTGATGACAAAAATGGTGTTTTTAATTCATTTTTTTGTTACAGTCCACTGAATTGCACTTTCATTCTCGATGCATACTCACAGTAAGCGAGCGGTTACATAACCGTGAAAATTCCCAGGGTGTGTTTCATTGAGTCTCGCTCCTCATAGTTAGCCTGACTGTTTCCATTGACTCTGAGTGGTGACTGCAGACACGCTGATCCCGTGAAGGCTTCATTTCACCAGGCTGTTCACATGAAGATCAACATCACTGTTTTTCCAACGGGCCAGCATCAAGAATGTTGCGTTTGAAAAGCTTCACATTTGACGGAACAACACATACATCAAACAAATTGAAGAGGATAAAAGCAGTGCGGTGCAGCAGCACAGCTGTCCAGATAGTGAGAGAGACCACAAACTGTTACGTCCACTCACATTTACTCTGATCAAAGGTCCGACTCCATTACTCAACTTTTTTCCCCTCATTGCTTCCTTATGTGAGGGCGGCATTTTGTGGCATGGGCCTTTCTCTTTGTAGGGTCCTGAAGGAATCTGACAAATACAGTGAAAAACAAACTCCTATTGTTTCTGCCAGACATGACACTGACATTAGTTTGACTTCTAATGGTCAGCGATGATCTGATAAATGTCTTTGTTTGTACATTTCTTCCTTTATTGTTATGTTACCGTGTGTGTCGCAGAATGTTGAGAGCACGCTTTCTGACAGACATAATGCACAAAGCAACAATGACACACATTCTACATGTCCTAAGGAGCTGATTTATTATGGGATGCATGATGTATAGTAGTTATTTTAGTGCACTGTGGTCATCATTCATAGCAATACTAATGAGTTAACTGATGGTATGGGCTGATAAAAATGATAAAATTAATGGCCAATATATTGGTATGGTTCCAGTAAATGTGCAATGCCGTAGTCCTTATTAACCATAGACTACCTCATTTTTTCCTTCTTAGAGAATTCAAGTGCATTTTATGTGTAGAAAACATGTCTCGTCAAAAACTAGAAAGTCTTTATCTGTGAATTTGCTAAATGGCTCTCTTGTATTTTTTATGCCTTTTTAGATTGTTACTATGCACTGTGGTATCTTATGTTTTAATATGTATCATCTATGAGAAAAAGAACATATATTACAAGGTGTACCACAAAAAATATAGTGACCTTTATATTAAAATCACATAAGGTATTAATCCATATTTTATGATAATCATAACATTAAAATGTAATACGATAGCATGCACTTCTTCTTGTAGCATTTGTACACTAATCAGTGTTTTTATATCGCCACCAATGAAATGACTGTGTGTGATGTGAGAGTCATCCCCTCATAGTGACAAACCGACGGAGGATTCACACCCAAATCTGCAGCTCTGCAGCATTTCAGTGTCTTTGAGCTCATTGTTTTGGGTTTCTGGCCCACAGTTTTGTTGTGGTTTACTCCCATCAATCTTGTTTCCAGCTCCTGCAGGCCTGATACCATATGTTACCTGCCCACCTCGAGACAGCAGACAAACAATGTTAGCAACTAACTTGTGAACCTAGAGAAGCCAGTTATTTCCCTCAGGACATGGTGGAGGCTGAAAGGTGAAAAAGAGAGTGAATATCACACTAACATTGCCAGAAAAAATGATGCCAGCTGAATGCTAATGGTCCCCACTGTCTCATAATTGTGTGAATAGCCAGTTGTTTGCCTACGTGTTCTCTGTAACAACTTAAGAAGGTTTCTGCTGCCACCGAGTGGTCCAGAAATGCAGCTTTAAAACATCAGCACTTCACTGAAATCAATATTGTTAATATGCTGAACAAGATGCAGAGACTCTGGTGGAGATGAATGGTAGCCTCAAACTAATGTGTGAAGCAGCGCACATATCTCACAACTTAAAGGCCACGTTGTGGTCTTTTTTCTCCTGTTGCAAATGAAGTGTTGTCTTTTTTTTGGCAGTGCTTTTTCACCATGACCATCTGCTATTGCACAAAACTTTTTTTTTTATCTCAATTCAAGTTTGATTCAAACAACGCCCTCCTTCTGTTGTGTGCTGTTAAAAAATGTACCTACAGCATACTGCACGCTGTAAAGTAATTGAGCAGATTCCCAGGAAGTGACCTTGTGATACAGATTCAGTAATACAGCTTAACGCTGACCCTTTGTATTAAATCAAAGATGATGATTTATTGTTGATCAAGCACCTATGTAGCTCCTTTATCATTTCTTGTGTTACTGTATGTACAGATTAAAGCTACTGTATTTGTGGAATTACCATTGTTAGTTCAGTATGCACTTTAATCTAATCCACATAAAGCTATAGTCTCCAAACCACTGCTGTCTTGAACTGCATTAAATGCTTAGCCATGAAACTAGCTCACCTCCTCAGGGATATTTCGCTACAGTCGCTCACCTTACACACATACGGACGCAAGCATATACACACGCTCACACACATAGTGCGCTGAGGAGGGTGAAGGGGTTCCCTGACCCTTCGCTGTCCCAGTGTTAGACATCTGGGGAGCAGATGTGGATCTGTGTGTGTCTGTTGCAACAGCAGATGGAAACATCAGGGTCTTGCCTTGGCTGAGTGAAATACCTCCGTCCTCCTTTCCCTCTCTGTTCTCTCCCGCTGTCTCTGGCTCTGTCTATTCTCTCCATCTCTGTACCTCTCCCTCTGCTGTCCTTTGTCTACACGACTGCAAACACTTGGACAGATTGCTTGTTTGTGTTTATCCACTCATTCGCCTGAGGGCATTTGTAAATTTGCTGTCGTCTGCATTATTTCAATTGAATGTGTCTGACTCTTCCCCCCTCCTCCTTTGCCACAGGTGTGTTTGACAACTGTTCCCATTCCCTGAGTGAGAAGGGCTGGTCGGTAGGCATCCGCACTATGGAACCTGCCGGCACCAAGGACGCTCGGTTCTACTTCACGCTTCGCACAGACAGAGCCAAAAAATCCACCACTGTTTATAGCCACCAGCGGTACCGAGCCAATGCCTGGACTCACCTGATGGCCACATACAACGGCCACAACATGACCCTGTATGTTGATGGAGCTAAGGTGTGTGTTTCTAGCGCATCGTTGAACTTTGGGTCGGTGGCTGGCTGCTGAGTTTGGTCATTTATGTCTGTCTACACTAAATACAGTGATGTTACTCTGACAAAGCGATCCCAACTCAAGATCCACTTACAGTGCTAGCTTTATATGTGTTTAATTAGATTTTTGTTTAATTTTTTGTTAACAGATCTGGTGTTTGAACTTAAGCAACTGTGAGCAATCCACCATCAGTTCATTATCATTTTCACATGCAAAGAGCTGAATTTTGTTGTCCTTTGACAGAGGACACAACACATTAATGTGCAGGCTATTATAATGTCAGCCAATCAGAGCATTCGAGGGATGGAGTGAATTTGTAATATGACTTCATTTTGTTGATGGAGAGCTTCTCCAGTGACATTGCCCCAACACTGGCAGCTGTATGGCCTGGGTGACTTAATGCTCATGCATTCTTTTTTAAAAAGTCTAATGAAATTGGGAAATTGTCTATGGATTAGAACATCTGTCACTAATCACGTTGATAGTATAATGAAATGGGGAAACATTTGTTTCTGCCCCTACTCTCTTCTTGGCCGTTCTCTCTCGTTTGCCTTTCCTCTCAGGTGGGAGAAAGCAGTCTCCAGTCAGGGAATCTCTACAGTCCCTTCATGAAGACGTGCAGAACCCTCTTCCTCGGCAGAAATCAATCAGACCAAGGAAACAGCTTCAGGGGCCATATAGGAGGTGTGGTCTTGTGGGCCTATGACCGTTCTCATGAGGACCTGCTGAAGCGGCCACTTCAGATTGACAAAAGCGAGCCACTGCTGGCGATGTGGGCTGACTTCACTAATGTAACTGTCTTTATTTAATATATACACTTTCAGTTGTTTAGTCTTGGCAAAAATTGATATGTTATAAGTTCATTGAAGTACTTTTGGGATTTCTTCTAATTTTAGGTGGAACAGCTATGGGCTCCATACAAGGTTGGCCTCCATCCAGCTATCATCACCGCTCCTGTCCCTGAACAAGAACTTGTCTCTTCTTTCCTGCCACCACCCTGCGGCCTGACGTCCTGTGACAACACCGACATCATCTTTGGCTACAACAACCACTGGCAGCTCCGTGCACCCAAGCGAGTTCGCTACCGGATCGTCAACCTCTCTAATGACGATGGTGGGAACCCCACTGTGACGCAAGCCCAGATCCAGCTGCAGCACCAGGCTCTAACTGAGGCCTTTCGCCCTTACAACATCACCCTGGATCTGAGCGTGCACACCGTCAAAAACTCCAGCCTCCGACAGCGGTTTATCCTAAGCAACTGTCGAATTGGGAAGATTGGGAACCGCCAGTGTGACCCAGAGTGCGACCATCCAAGGACGGGCCATGATGGAGGGGACTGCCTCAGACTGGGGCCCTGCTACAACTGGAAGAGACAGGATGGAGTTTGTAATATGGAGTGCAACAGCATACACTATGACTATGATGATGGAGACTGCTGTGACCCAGAAATCACCAACGTCCTCAAAACCTGCTTCGATCCTGAGTCCCCTGATAGGTAAGGTTGATAGACAAAAGTCATGCCATTCTCACCACTCTGCTGCTCTACTGCTCTAATTCAGTACTCTAATGTGTAATGTTTTTATTTGTGTTGTGTGTGTAGCTGTGATACCTAAAAAATGATAAAAAAAAATACTAGCTGGTATTATATTTGAGCAATTGCAATACAATTCAATGATAATTTTGAATGAATGAATGAAAAAGACACATTTCTGAAAAGAAAAAAGGTCTCAGGGTGTTGTTATTTAGAGCATTTTAAAGGTGCAGCAGTAGGATTTGTCAGGATTTGACAATGTTCAAAGTTAGCCTTTTATTCCCAGCTTAAAGCTCACACTCTTCTAGTGGTCCATCATATTTATGGTTACTATGAGTCCCACACTCACACACTGCCCGTTGTTACTGTCAGAAAGTCAGACATCAAGGACGGACACCCCACATGTCCTGAACACAGTAAATGAGAAAAGCACCATGAACTTCTAATAGGTTATTAGTGATGATTGAGAGGGATTATTTTTGTGTGAGTCTGTAAATTGTTAAATCCTACATCCTTTAAGTCTTTATGTAAACTGTAAGTTGTTGCTGATCACATTTTATTGAATACAGCGAATATGTATGAATTTACATTAAGACAGAAAGGAAATGTAAAAGCCTTCATTGTTGGAGAAGCATGGCAGAGAACTGTCTCAACCAGTGAAGACAACATGTTTTTCCAAAGGCAAGAAGTCTCTGAGCATAAATGGCCACTAATAAGATGGTTTCTCCCCATGAAGGCAATATCTGCCTTTGCACGCTGCAGAGGTTCAGCAGGGCCGTGCAGCGAACAGCTCAACATGCTGCATGTACAAATTGGTACTCTCACTTTCCCCAGTGGCTTTAGGGAGAGCTCTGTGAAGCAGGGATGGTGGGTTAAGAGGCCAAAGTACACACTTATTTTTACTAAACAACTCGAGCAGCAGCCCGCTGCCTTCCATTTGGTCTGACAGACAGGCTCATGCAGAGTTCCAAATAGCTTGCATGAAGTCTCGCCATGAAGTCGTCGGCCCAGGTTCTTAAAGACCTGATCCTTAATCCAAATTGTAACCACAAGCTTTACACTGGGCCACTGGGAAACAGAACATGGGAACAGCAGCTATTTTTTAAAATGATAGATTTAGAGCTCGATGTCTGGAGTTGACAGAGTATGACAGCTTAACACAACAAAGTATTAATCTTTCTTTAAACCAGAAAATAACTATTTTTTTCCATTTATATTTTTGTTAAATGGACCTCTGTTTACTAATTTACAGGATTTGTAGTGGCAAAAATGCTAAGTTGAAATTTCCATTTAAAAAACTTAGTTGGTGTCTATAATAATGTACTGATTTATTCTAATTAAAATACATGCTGATAATGACCTGCACAGAGGTAACAAAACAAAACAAGTTTTTCTTTTCACATAGGTCACCTCTGTGGGGCATTTAACATCCAACATATCAGTGGCCAACACTCTTGAAGTGGACAGCTCTAAACAGTCATTTGTGCTGCTGTGTAAATGTGAAACAGGCTGTTATCTGGAAAATAACGTGGTGTTAGGTTAACTCTGCCTGGAAGACGTTGAAAGTCCGGCAAAAGTTTAAAAAAAAAGAAAAAAAGGAAAAGAAACTTGGCCTGCACGGTTGTGGTCTCATTGCTTGGCCATATGGAGAAAGTTCATCAAGTGTGTCATAGGTAAATGCTAATTTATGTTGTCCTGTCGTGAGCTTGGTGGGACAGACACAGCGAGACAGACGGGAAAAAAACTGGTTTGGTAGTTGTTATGGTCAGATGTTCCCTCCTCGCAGCTGGAGCTCTCTAACCTGCAGAGAGGGAGATGGACACTAATGAAAAAAGTTGGACAGCAGACAGCACTCTGCTCTGTTGTTTTGCACAAACAGGGGTCTGGTCCTTTGGCCTCAATTATATAAAATGCTCAATGATTTATTCTAGATTTAATTTGATGGTTATTGCAAAGCATATTCCAAAGAAGAAAAGAAAATATATCCACCACACTTACCTTTGGGTAATAATTGGAATCTGCTTTAGTTTGATATATGACAGTGAACTGGAGACATCAGTGTAATGTGTTGATGTTGATGCGAGCAAGCTTTTATAAATCATGGCTCTGGATTTGATCTGGTTTTATGCAGAATTTTTTTTTTTTGCATGAGGGACTTTCATAAATAAGGCCTCTGCTGTTCCGATTTTGAAAGAAAAACTCAAAAGTCACAGTGTGTGTACTTCAATGCAGTGATGTAACTCCTGCCAGAGTTCCTGTCTGTAAGCCCCAGACCCTCCACTAAAAACAACATGAACAGCCAATACTCAGGAGACCAGAGTGTCATAAAAACTGGGCCCAGCGGACTAACAGTAGTGTAGGTCTTCTGGAAAGGTCCTGACCCCAGCTTGTTGAAAATGCTCGTGCGTGCGAGTGCTTCACCACGCCTGCGTGCGTGTGTCCCTGGATCCCGACTTGCAGCTCTCTCAGACAGAGAGAGAATTAATGTGAGGATGACATTTCGCTGGCATTTGCGGAGCGCTGAACCATTTTTATGTTTGGGATCTGGGTTTTTGATATCTCCCCTCCCCCCTCCTCGCTGAGCTCTTGGCCAGGTATTCAGATTGTGGGACCCTATATGTGTGCAGCTGCGGCTGGCCAGCGCGGGACCAGAGGTTTTTGAGGCCAGCTGCTGTCACGACACAAATTTGTTGCCGAGAGCCAGTTCTAGAGCGATGGCCAGGTACACTGCAGATTCTGGCATCACAATAAAGAGAAGGGAGCAGGGAAGGGGGGAAGACAGACAGAGGGAGAGGGAGGCAAGGGCGGAGAGGGAGTGATGGGGTGGTGGGGGACATCATGTCCACTTATGCTGAGACACAAATCCTGGACAGTGAACTTGTGTGCAAATAGCTCCAGGCAACTCCCTTTGGAACAACAGGCCCGTTCCAACCATGTTTGACGCTTTACGTGCATGTGAATCTCAAGTTTTATTGTGGTCATGCTGCATTCACTAATAAAAACATGAGTGCAATGTTTCCCAGAACAGTGACTGCAGCTCTCCATAAGAATAAGATTGTTGATTCACTTTTGCCTCGCAACTGATTCATGCTGCCTGCCTGATGCTCTCTGCGCCACTGAGCGTGTTCACCATAGCACGCAAGCCTGTTCCTCCACAACATCTTAATTAAAGCTAAGCTCCACCCCCTCTCGGTTACTGTTGCTACATACACGCATGTCAAGCCTTCCGTTGGGGCAAATATGCAGTTCACCATCACAATTCTTAGTCATTTTTCAAACACATGTCCTTAATTGCAAATAACAGGTAGATAAAAGCAGCTCCTAACAACTTCGCTTTAAATTAAGAACTTTGCTAAATGGCTGTAAATATGCATGTGGTGGTTATATGCATGAGTTGCTAGGATGCAGACCAAGAAATCCAGGAGCAGGACACAGCCAATAATCACTCCTCAAAAAAAATAATGTAATATGAGATGTTCTTTCGGTTTGGAAGTAACATCATTTCACGCTTACCTTTGAGCAAACAAATACAGTTTTTAAGTCATTCCTTACATTTTTGCTCTGTAATTTTGGTTGTGGAAAGGCTAAGTAACTGACCATTTTATCAAACTCTATTATTTTAGCAACACTATTTTACTACTCTTACTACAGCCCCATGCACACTCCTTCAACTTCACTCAGAAAGCCAAAGCTTTGGAGGAAAGAACAGCTAAGCTACAACTGGTCAGGTCCTTGACCGGCTTAGCGTTGACCCAGCTGGCATTCCAGTTTTTTTTTCATTGTTGCATGCAAACACAGCTACTCTTTCTGTGGGTCGGTGGTGTGTGCTAGTACTCTTCTGCAGTGAAGCACCGTCATGCAATGAAAGTGACTTATATAATATATTGCCTGTGAGGGCTGGTATCTTCTTCTAGCACTGCATCCATCAAGACCTGTGGAGTAACTGTTTGGATTGTAGATGCTTTGTATTTACTTTATTTCAACATGTAACAATGTGCAAAGACAAGTGAAGTGCACGGTTAAGTATATAATATGTTACAATGACTGCTGTTGGTGTGTCAGTTAAAGAGCCTGTCTTCTTATTCTTGACAGTTCAGAGTAACTGACTGGTCAACAATAATATCTGAAGTGGACACACATCTACAGTTTAACATGGTGACACTGTTACTGCTGACTCTGCTGTTGATTCACACACTATTTGACTTGCCCATAAATGGTAATTTTCTTAATTCATAACCATGGTTTTCACTTCAATCACATAGAGCCATTTATTTTTTGCCAGGTTGGCCGTGCCTCCCATTGAGGCGTCCTCTGAGTCTCAGAAGTTGAAGACTCAACTCTTTAGTGGTCAACTTTCTGTCACTAGTAATTGCGCAGCTTAGTTGATGGATACTACACGCAGCCTCGGCTGAACTCGGTAATGTAGTGAGAGCAGGGTTTCCCTGAAGCATCTTAAATCTTAAACCTCATTTAGCCAGGCAAAGTGCCTGAGAAAACACATTCTTATTTACAGTACAACACATACACTCAGGGAGGGATTGCATGAGAGGGAGGATTACACACGTAAGGCTCTTGGCTGCTGAGCAACACCTTTCGACCAATTTAGAGGTGAAGTGCCTCACTTAATGGTACATTGACAGTACTGCATGGGAGGATGGGGATTACTGCTTTCCTTTTTCATCCATCTTGATTTTTCCCAGCTGAAAACTGAGATCTTACAGTCACAAGCTCACCTGTCTTTCCCTCAGGCAGCTGGAACAATGTAAGCAGCACTGAGCCAGAGCTGAAGGGTATTTTTTTTAATGAGCAATTATATGAATTATATTTCTGATGCAAAAAAAATCATTTATAAGCCTTGTAAGACTAAAGCATGATTAAGTAATATTAATAAAGTTTGCCCTACAGCTGAGCTTAATCAAAAGCATAAACCTTAACTCCTTTTTAAGAAACCAACATAAAACAAATCATCCGAATACACTTGAAGTGACTGAGGTAAAGATTAAAGAATGGCTTAGTAATTTTAACAAAGTTAGCCTCACAGCTGAGCTTGATCAATCACATAAAACCATAACTCCCTGCTTGAGAAATACAACATGCAGCAATAATCCATTATGTCATAATCATCGAAAAACACTTAAATCCAAACCTTTGCCTGTGCGAGATGAAAGAAAACAAAACTTCATAAACAAAAGGACGAATGATTCATAAATTTAACTTGCATTTTTGACCACATGAGAAGTGATCAGACCCAACGTTACAGTGACACACTGCTGGAACAGACTGGTGTGTTGACATGTTTCACCCTGCACATAAAGCAGGTGCATAGACGAGCATATACGCAGATGCACAAATAGTCTCATACACTGACAGACTGACGGACATCAATCAGTTGATTTGCTCCAGAAAAACAGGCTCAGCCAAAGACCCTGACTTTCTGGCATGTGGGAACTGGGCAGCGAGAGACCCCAGTCCACGCCTCAGAGACCCAGTAATGGTGATAGGTGCAAAAGCTTTCCAGCTATGAAAGCAAAGGAGAAAAATGACATGTGACATCACTGCAGCCGAGGAAAAACAAAGTCGGCCTCACACATCAAAGTGCCTCAGGGGTAATTAATCACAGACTGAGAGACGAGGATGCTGGGGGGTGGTGGGCGGCGGGGGACAGTGGTTTGAAGAACCCTGACCAATTCAAACAGCTATGATTTGAAAGTTACGTGCAGGCAGAGACATGCTGACAGACTGAAGCAAACTGTCTGAGGAGATGTCTTACACCAACTGCATGAGTTCACAAAGTCACTCCCACAACACGAAGCCGCATCAAGCTTGGAGTAAAAGACTCCAACATTTAGGAAAATATGCTTGTTCACCTTCATTCTGAGGCTGTTCCAGGATAAAAACCCAGAAAGAAGAAAGCTTATTTTCTCTCATGTTTTGGGAAAGTGACTTGTTATTTTGGTAATGTAAGAGCAGACATTTATCCTAAAAAGTAATAGACTGACCCAACTTATACTTTCAATCATCTAATGTGCAACAGGTGCAACAAAACAAACATGAGGAGCTAATGATTCTGTCTGATC
>JBAJHX010000062.1:19987964-20000336 GCA_037176925.1 Amniataba percoides
TTTCTTTTCTTTTCTTTTCTTTTCTTTTCTTTTCTTTTCTTTTCTTTTCTTTTCTTTTCTTTTCTTTTCTTTTCTTTCCACTGGTCCAGATGACAACTGCACCAACCACTTCACTCCTAACCAAGTGGCCCGGATGCACTGTTACCTTGACCTGGTCTACCAGAAGTGGCTACTGGACCGGCAACCTGCCCCCATCCCAATGGCCCCCATAGTGACCGATCAGAGTCCAGATTCTGTTTCTGTCTATTGGCTGCCACCTGTAAGGGGACCACTTTATGAGAGGTATGCTTGCATGGTTTCTTACTATCAGTTCTTTATCTGTGTGATGACCTTAACACAAACAGTTTATCAGCTCAGAAAGTCAAGATGTCAGACTGCAGCTTACCTGCCTCTGTATATTTCTGTGTCTTCCTGCCTCTTGGCCTCCTTGAGCTTTGTCTGTCTAGAGTGGAAATCAAAGCAAATTGGTTAAACATTATCAGAGTTGGTCTTATAAGACACATTTGCCTAGTTATGACAATCAAAAGAAAGCGTGGTTTCTCGTAATCACTGACTCTTTGTCCTCTTGTCTCAGCTCCTCCTTGCATGTTTCTGGTATCATCTGTGGAAACTGTGAGGGAGACGGTGTTTTCCACCAGTACGCCCATGAGGCTACCTCCCCTCGCATCTGTGACACATCAGGCTACTGGACACCCGACGAGGCAGTTGGTCAGTCAAAAATCATGTGTGTTTTTTTATGTATGTGTGCCCAAAAGAGGAAAAAGAATGAATATTTATACATTTTTACCTTTAACAAGACAGTGTTGCAGAATAGCAGCTTTTTACTCTTCTTTAAATCAGTGTGGGTGTAAACAGGACTGAACATAAGAGATTGCTGGAGCCGCCGCTAATCAACACAGTGAGTTTGATTTTTCACCATGACAGACAGTTTTTTTAGTGATTAATTGCTTGATCCTCAAAGAGCGTTATTTTCATACCACTGGAACCTATTTAAATAAATAATGGCTAAGCAGCAATGAAATTCGGTAGTGGTGAGGAGGTTAATTGTTGTTTTTTACTCATCTTTCCTCCTAAAATGGTCCGATGACTTGTTCTTCTCCTGATACACTCTTCTCTGTCAATAATTAGCAACAGTGAGGAATGTGGCAGCTTCTGAGTTTGTGTCCTTGAGTTCTCCTCTTGTTTCCACTGAGCAGATAAAACCCCTCCCCTTCAAACACACACACACACACACACAGGAGTACACACACACACATCTCTTCCCTGTAAATTTCAGGTGCGTGCAAGGCTAATGGCTCCTGGAAGAGGAAAAAGCAGAAAATCATTAAATGATAATTGCCCTGAGCTACAGACCTCTCTCTGTCTCTGTCTTGTTTTAGCCAAAGCGAGAACAAGGATTATTAGGCAAAGCGTCTACTCTGGGTAATGTTTGGGTACTGTTCAAACGCTGAACCTCCGTCATAAACAAAAACAAAAAAAAAGGCAAAAAAGTGTATCAAAAGCATATCTTGTAGCACTGTACTTTGAAACATTACGCCTGGTGTAAGCACATGGTCCTTGTTTTCTCGTCATCATTTCTGGAAAAGTCCAGCTTCTTTTGACATGACATGTAGAGTGAGGGGGGGAAAAAACAAGAAAGAAAAAAGGAATACAAGGAAACAAACGAGAAAACAAATGAAAAAAGAAAAGAAGAAAAGGAGGGAGACAGAGATATACAGAAAGAATGAAATACCATACAAACACAGTAACACTTTCCTTCTCCTCTATGGAAACTCTACCCAAATATGTGGAAATCCTCTGCTGGAATTTATGCTTTGAAAACAAGCGGCAAGGAGGAACAGGGGGGATTAAGGCTCCCTCTTTTTCGCTGCGGGATCATAATGATGATAAAGAGTCAATTACAGTCTTACTCTAAACAGTGGTATGCACACAGCTGAGGAGACAGCCAGTCTGCTGGCTTCCCTGGCTCCCTTTTCACTCTTTCCCACTTCTGAAGACAACGATGCACGGGGTCACTTTGTCAGCCAGCAGAGGTGGGCAATACTGCCTGCAGAGGGAGAGGGAGAGGGGAAATCAGACAAAGTCAGAGTGGATACCGTGGCCGGCAGCATATAACATAAGTTTAATGGCAAAACATTCTTAGTCAGAGTTGTTGATAAAACTGTCATTTTACATCTCATCGACATGTCGCCTATGTCGCAGGATGAAGGGAAACATTAAACGCTTTCAGGAGTCTGCGCTGCCTGCTGAGATTAAATGAGTTTCTGTGCTGTGTTTGTCAAACATTGTCAGGCAGTAAAGTGGTCTGTAATTCAAAATGACAAAATGTAAAGTGGTTGCATCTCATTGTATTACAATTTGCGGAGGATAGAGAGAAGGTGGGTAAGATAGAAGAGTCCATACTTGTACAGGGTGAATGAAAAGCTATCATGTTTCTTATCTGATCGATGGATAAGGATGGAAGGGTATGATACTTGTGGAGGAAATGAGTCATGGCTATAGGTAATAATCCCTGTAAGGTAAGTGATATAGAGGAAGACAGAACATCAGAAATATTGAACACGTCATTCTCATATTATGCTGGTATTGTTTAAAAAATCAGTGTTGGCTTACAGAAAACTTAATTTTCTTATAAGGACTAAGACAATGCTTAAGCTTTACATAAATATGTAAAGAATTTATTATAAGCATGAAAAACATCTTGTATAAATAAAATGTTTGTCTACAAAGGGGCCAGAAAATGTTATCATATTATCACTTTCGAATGTGTTTTTATAAGGAATGTAATTGCATATTTAAAATGTATCATTATCCCACTGAAGGTGTGTTTATGGCAAGCTGACATATGCAAGTGGGTTTGTGGGCAGAAAAAATAAAACAATAATGCAATATAGTCTAAAGCCCTCTATAGAGAACTCATTTACCATACCATATAGTTTTAAGTAGCAAATAAGATAAAATAAGAATTTTCTTCAACATAAGATTTTTTCTTTGCTTAATTGCACCAAAAAAGTGAAAAAAATGTTTCCTTAATTAAAAAAGTGAAGTGGCAGTGAAGGGAGAGATAAACTTTTTAGTCATTAGCCTAATTTCAATGCAGCATAAGATGTGCTTCAGAAATGGCTGATATTGTGTCAGTATTTTAATTTTAGACTCGAGTATTATGTGCAGAAAAATCCTGTCTCTGAGCTTTCTGTATGCCCCATACATGTGTTTATATTAGAGGACAAACTCAGTACTAGTAGATCTAGTTCTCTATCAGTATTGAATATACTTCATATTTGATAGTTCCCCAGCTGATCATCAGTACATATGACCAGTTAGAGTTTAAATGTCTAAGACGTCTGATACATTGTGAAAATGTGGGAAACTAAAAAAAAAGGTAAAAGCCTACAGAATTTACAGTTTACAGTTTTGGCCTGTTGAGGTCAGTCTTTACGTCATTTACTTGGCCTTTGTCTGTCTGACAGCTTGGCAATCCCTCATTCTTCCACACACGACTTGTCATGGTGGGTGTGAAATATGTAACACCTCATTAACGTCCTGATTTTATTTGGCTTTCACCTGGAACACAGCTGATAATAACACTACCATAATGTGATTCCATTGTGCTAATCACTAACACTGTAACAATTAACAACTCATTTTGTCTGGTGTAATGGAGTTACCACTGCGTTTCTGAACGTGGGCCATGTTTTAAGTACGGGGTTGGGGGGGGGGGTTACTCGTAACTTCTTCAACTGGAACATTCTGCTTAATGCTAATGTCTGAAAGAAGGAGGAAAAAAAAGTCAGTCAAGTACACGGACTGGTCTGAGCTTCAATCTATCCACCGTTGCCACACTTTATAATCTTCATTATGACTGAATCAGGATTATGATTGGACTATAGGCGGCGTGTTCAGGGTCACTGAGAGTCCTTGCAATACGTCACCACAAATGTGCGTGTCTGTGTGATGTTGTTGAATCCCAGGCCCACCTGACGTGGAGCAGCCCTGTGATCCCAGTCTGCAGGCCTGGAGCCCCGAGCTCAGCCTCTACGACACTAATGTGACCTCGCCGTGTCCCGACACAGAGGGCTGCACCCTCACGCTAAAGTTCCTCCACCCTATGATTCCACACGCACTTACCCTCTGGGTCACCTACATCTCTTCGAGTAAGTGTCCCTCCATGACATCATCTTAGAATAGTCTCTTTTTAGCATCTCACTTCATTAAATCTGTAACTGATTCTGTGTGTATTGAAATGCGTGCCTAAATCTGAAATTTCCTTTTGATTATTAAATTTAATGAAGATAGCAAATTTGATACATTAGTAAGCCGGGTGGTGAGAAAGCTTTATGCAGCTTTAGGCAGCTTATTAACTGGCAACAAGTACTTGGGATCCCTCTGTGCCACGGCCAGCTATGGCCAAAAAATGTGTTTTGGATGTTGCATTTAAGAACTATGACTCTCTGGACCCACAGATCTCAAGGATTTTATCATACATTTTTAGGGAGCTTTAACCTTTTTTCAGCTAACTGGAATGATTTCAAAGCAGGCCCTCGTTGCATTTTTAACCAGGAGAGATATGCCTGAAAACCAGTAGCCACATTGTATTTTCCAGCAATACATGAAAAATGTTTACCTGCAATATCTTAGCCATCAAATTTAACCCTTGCTACTCTAATAAATGTAAAACACATTGAAGGACAGCGAAGGTCAACAAGACAGAGATAACAGGTGACATATTTGTGTTTCCCTGCCACAGAGAACCCTGCCATAGCCAACATAGAGCTGATAACAGACAAAGGCAAAAGCATCAACCTCGGGCCCCAGCACGTCTTCTGCGACATGCCCCTCACGCTGCGCCTCGACACCCACAACGCCGCCATCGCCGCCATAAAGCTCTGCACCTTCGATGAGAAGATGGAGATCGATGCTGCCATGTTGTCGTCAGGCCCCGGCAGCCCCCTGTGCTCCGGCTGCCAACCTGTGCTCTTCAGGATTCAGCGGCAGCCCCCCTTCACCGGCAAAGCCCCCTCGCCTCAGACCCAGCAGACATTCACTGACAGGTACACACTGAAGGCCATTTATTTGCTTTTACTTCCTGTATATTTTTCTGAAGATAACTTCACTTTGGAGTTTATTCTCCAGCTGGGATCTCTGTTATGTAGAATAGCAAGGCTTGACTTTACAGACATGAGAAGAAATTGAAAAATAACAACATGTGAAGTCAACAGGTGATCATTTCAGGTCATGTTTTGAGTGGCACTGGTGTTGCATCATCCCCAAATGGGATTTTAGAGACGCTCTGCGTGCATAAATCAGGCGAGGAGTCGCTGTGCAGGAGGTAACCACGGTGTGTGATGGGAATTGACAAGTGTGTTGTTCTTCTGTCCAAACCACCTTAAAATACCAAGGACTCCACCTGAAGCAAGTTCCCCAGTCTGGTTTTCTCTCAGGTGCAGATGAATATTTATAATATGCAGGCCGTGCCAACCACTAATGCTGGGTACACACACACACACACACACACACACACACACACACACACGTAGAGCAGCAGCTCAGGGGAAAATAAGTCTGAGGGTAAAAAAAGTTATTTGGGGCCAGGACAGCATCACCATAACCTCTGTGTATGTGTGTGTGTGTGTGAGTGTGTGTGTGAGTGCGTGTGTGTGTGTGTGTGCCCTCAGGTCTGCTAATCCACAGTTATCTGTCTCTCAAAAGTGTTTGGGTCTGGTTCTGTTTGAAAATACTCTGAACACAAATGTTTCCAACGTGGGGATGCCGAGCTGTGGCTACTGATCCAAATCTATTTCAACAAGCATATACTCAATCAAAAGCATGCTGACATTTCGAGGCTAAGTTGAATCAGTTTGTATAGTATCCTGTCTCGCATTGTGGGGTGTCCAAATGATTACCGGAATCCAAATGTAAAGCCGCAAGCCAGTTTTTTTTTTAATATCACCAAATAGCAGCCCTCCTAAAAAACACCCTAAATCGCTCTCCTCTCATGATTTTCTGATTTAACGTTTGCACAAAAAGCTTCTGAAAAAACTGCCAGCATATGACAATTGTGTCACAAGATTGCAAATCATTTAGGGCATTTTTTTTTTCAAATGTTGTGGCACTTTGAATTTCTGAGAAGCTGTTGCTGTTTTACAGAGCCGGGCAGATGTTAGGTGGACACAGCTTCAAAAACAGTTTATTTTTCAGGGAACACGTCTCCTATGTTACACAAGCTGTGTCTAAGTGCAAAAAGATGTAAGAACCAGTGGGGATTGAGTTATGTGGGACTGAAGAGGGCAGAGAGGGGTTGATGTGAGGAGAAGAGAGTGTTTGAGAGCAATGAGTTTGGAAAAGAAGGGAGAGGGAGCAAGGGTGGGCGGGATAATGGAGAGAGGAGAAGATGAAAAAGAAGAGAGAGGGGGCAGATGGAGGGAAAAAGATGCAGATAAGCATACAGAGAGAGGCACAAAGGAGAAAGGGAAAGAAATGAAATGTGCAATGCAGCGGGTGAGGTAGGGTGAGAGGACAGAGGGAGCACGGCAGAAGTGAAGCAAAGTAAGCAGAAGCTTTTTTTTAATGTTCTTTTTGAATATGAACCAAATGTGAGCAACAGAGGCCATAAACACCAGTGACTGCTTGGATCTGGTCCTCAGCCGTTTCCTCCTGCTGAACTTGCACCATGGTTAGCACAGACTGACAGAGAAGAACAAAGACAGGGAAAGAGCAAAGAGGACGAGAAGGACTGCTCAGTCAGCCACTACTGTCCAGGGGTTTGTCTGACGTCTTTGTTAATCAGGTATCCTGTGACTGAGCATATTTACGTCATCGTTTCTGTATAAATAAAATGACACAACGTTCAACAAAATCACCCGTTTTGCCTCCAGTGAGGATGTGTACGTTTGGACGTGATCTGCTCGATCAGAAACAGCGATGTGGTGTTGGCAACATCATTTTTACAAGAAGCGCGCAGACATTAACACAAGACAAGATCATGAAAAAGGGGGAGATGTGATGTTATTTCAATCTGGAGATGGTGGCGTACATTTTCAGACAGCCTTTCCTGGAGTACGTTCATAATGTTGCGCTCATTGTAGACATGAAAGGTGCCAAAATAGTTGTGTAAGAAATGAAAAAAGAGAGGCAGTAAGAGGAGTTAGATGAGACCCTGGCTCATTTTCACCTCCACGGCACGCAGTGGGTGTCAGTGCAGTATTGTTGGTTTTAATAAGTTGCAAAAATGGTTGAACGCAGCACCCCCAGTGTAACATCAGGAAGGTGTGTGGGGTGGTAGGAGGTTTCTGAAGCTACTGAAGTTTTTGTCAAAGGGATAAGCAGCCTCGGAAACACCCTCACCCACATCTTTCTCACAGTGGATTTTTTCAGAAAGTGACCTTTTTTACTACTTTTAAGACGTTTTCAACACTTTTCTGTTCTGGTGTGTTGATTTAACGTAAGTTTTCTGTATACTCATTCCAAATAAAAACAAAAGAAATTGTTTAGAAGTTTAAGACTTGTAGTTAAGCTACAAGAGTTAAGCTTGTAGTGAGGAAGTACGGACTGCAACAAGGGAAAGGGGAAAAGATGAGCCAAACCTCAATGTAATTATCATAAAGTAATGAGAGGCCTCTGAGCAGAAAGGGACAGCTGTGGCAGAAGGTTGGAGGATGTAACTAAATATAGATACAGTACAGATAAATAAGAGGGAGTTTTTCAAATTCTGCCTTTCCTTCTCTGATCCATAATTAATAAAGGAAATTTGTAGAGTCTGGAGAAACCGCACATACCTCAGATACTGAGTGATTTGTGCTTCTCCTGGTTAACTTTTTTTGAGCCAGGCAGATACAGAAGAAGTAGATCTCTCCTAGGAAATCAGGGAGGGGGCTCTTTTTATAGACACAGCCCACCAAAACAGATCAATAGTCCCGACACTGGAGCCGAGGTATCGTTAGACACACGCTTCCTGCTGTGGGGCTTTAAGGTCATCGGATACTGCAAGGTTACAGATAGAAGCCACTGTTCCATTTTTGAAGCCACAATCTCAGCAGCCATTATCTGAATCTGTCAGTATTCAGGCAGATTTGTGAGGGGCAAATACAATGTTTCCTCCCTCCATAGTACAAAGTAAGCAATGGTATGTGCAAGAGAATTAGGTCACTCCACTGGCTTCAATAACCACTATAATACTTTCTTATTTAGTCAAGTATTGAATGAGTCATCGGTATCCATCAACAAGTCTGTAAATATTATACTGTCAGTTCATACCGCAAGGCAGTGCAAAAGTTACGGCTACTCAGAAGAACATCAGAAACTTTGGACTTTTATTTAATCATTTTGTTATGCCAAAAATAAAATGGTTATTTGAAGCGATCACAAAACAATTTCTCCTCTCCTCTGCAGCTCGGTAAGGCAGGGAGTCCAGTACCAGTACACAATCCAGGTGGAAGCAGACGGCCTCCTGAGCGATCCCTCCCCACCTCTTCTCTACACCCACGGGCAGCCCTACTGTGGAGACGGCCTCATACAGCGGTGTGGGCACTTTACTGGACATGTTAATATGGCCGAGGAAGAATGCGACTAATTACGATAATTGTGACGGCTCTTTCTGTGCAGGACGGAGGAGTGTGACGACAGTAATCTGCTGGATGGTGATGGCTGCTCTAAGAAGTGCCACAAGGAGACGGGTTTCAATTGTAATGGTGAGTGAGCCCCATTCGCTCGAGTGCCGGCGTGCACATGAAGGCTGGTCGAGCAGCGGGGTTTCTTTGAAAAACAGCAACACCACATACACCATATAAACTTGTAGTGCGAAAGAGCAGTCGCTAAATAGCCAGAAATCTCTCAGTTGTGCATGCAGCAGTACTAAGAAAACATTCAAGCCAATCAAATTTAATTTACAAGACATAAAAGCTTCTGGCTTGAACTGATTCCACAAACCATTAATATAGCATCACTGCAGCGTAAGAGAAAACAGCTGAGCTGAAGGGTTTGCTCAGTCACAAGTCTTGTTTAGAAATCTGAAGCATTTTAGACTGGCAGAGAAAGGCCAGAAAAACTCTTTTGAGCAGTAAAGCACAGTGTTTGGTCTCAAAACACGTCAATCACGTCTCCTTTATTGAGTACCTTTTGGCCTTTGTGAGATTTCAAGCAATCGATACAGACTTGGGAATATTGACAAATGAAGTTCATTGATTTTTATCAAAGATCATGTTGTGGTTTGGGATCGGACGCTTTCAAAAATCAACTCACGAACAGTTGAGTTTTAGATATTGCTGCCATTTTTCTTTTTACTTGATATGCTTTATCTAAAGTAAGTAATAAGTTTTTTTTATGATCAAATCACATTTGCAACAGTCCGCCAGCTCTCCCCAGTGAGAGAGATCATAACCAGCTGTAAAAGCCTTTGCTTCTGACAATTGTTGTACAATGACCCCATAGTTAAGTGATTGGAGGCCACCTTGTAGTTCTGACCGCCAAAATCAAATCATGCAGGGGGGGAAGGTTACTTTATTTTTTGTTCATTCTTGGCAATGTTTTTTTTTTTTTAGTATTTTTACCAACAAGAAGCTCAGAATTAGGAAAGAGCATCTGTGGTTCGGGTTTAGGCCAGGTTAACGTTTGGTGAGGTTTAGGCAGGAATGCATGATTTGTTCTTAGGATCAACAACCAAAGATTTATGGTAAGACGAGAAACATTAAGAAACAATAACTTGTGGTTCAGTGAGTCACGAAGCAGCCAGAAATAAAAACAACTTGGTGGGTGTTCAAGAGTTTAGTTACCGAAAAAAGATTCACCTGTTGAGATTCTTAACACTGAAGCTCAAGACATAAAAACATTTAACCCTGTCTGATCTAATGCTTCGGCTCAAGTTTATGTTTTTCACCCCAATCTATATCCAAACGAACATAAAAAACCATTTGCGTTAGGATTAATGCTGGATTATTGCTGATAAGATGCAGTGTTGTGCTCCTCTAAGTTTGCAGTGACTCTCTTACAGTGGTCTCCACTATGTGTACAGAACAGTAGAACAGTAAACACCATGTGCAGATCTACAGACCATCCTAGTGGAAATTCTTTCTAGAATGTAAAACAGAATCACATTTCTTTTGATATGAATCCCATATATGGTTTCCACCCATGAGACCAAGGCCAAATGTTGTTCAGTTAACCCTGGGCCAGGTGGTTAAAAAAGCAGTAAAAAGTACCAAAAACATGCAGCATAGCATGGCAAAAGACAAACAAAGAAGCCACAGAAAGTGCCCCCATCATATTTGATCCCACCACAGGACAACAATACTTTGTGTCTGCACCCTCGCCCAGTCTGAAGCATGCAGACAGGCCACAACAGAAGCCTCACATCACAACATGGAAGGGAGATTACCCAAAACACTGTACTGTAAGGCATTAACAGCTGAGCACTCTGTCAACATGTGTTTTTTGACCTTGATATTAGGTACACACGTCCAAAAAGTGCAACGTAAAGCCAGAGAGAGAGAGAGCACTGAGAGCGTTCCAGCTGTCACGGTTAGCTCATTCGCCGACACACACACACACCGAATGTTGTCTTATACTGCGACGCCTCTCCTAATGCCATCACACACAGCTCAGTCCCGTCACGTCTGCAACATCCGCGTGTCTCCAAGTGTCTCTGCTTCTCATTGAAAGACTCGGGCTGGAGGAGAGAAGACATTAGCCACAATGACACGAGAAATCTGCTCTACTGTTGTGGTATGTGGTGTTCCTCCGCAGCCTTCAGATTCATCCTCCGCATAACACAATGTTCACCCAAACGCTCCTCAGTCGCCAGGAGCTGAGTTGAATAAGTGTGGCTTTTTTTTTAGTACCCCGACTTTTGTTGATTTCATTAATATTCCATAACACTACTAAGAAGATGTGACAGATCATTAGAGAGGAGACAGCGTGTAAGTCGCTTCCTTTTTAGGCCATGTGTTGTTCCCACTAGCAGCTGGATGGTAGTCATTCACGGGTGGTGTAAGGGTTTGTGTTACGAGAGCTTGTTATGGGGCTAAAATTTCCATCATCCAGTCAATTTATTTGTCAGGGGGAAACAAGCTGAGACCGACCTTCACCACCCCCGTCCCCCTCCATCACCAGGGCTCGCCATGCCGTGACTGAAGCTATTACATCTCTTGTTTTACAATAAAAGACATCATGACTAGGAAGGAAAACAATTTGGCAAAAACAGGTTTTTACAAATTGCAACACTTAAAACCAATTATTCAGTCGTACTTCTTAGTCATAGACAGAATATTTGTTTGGGTTTTCTTGCCACATTTGCTTGACCCAGTTAGCTCCAGCCATGCCAGGCGGTCGTGCTCTCACTCTTTGTTGCGTTCAGAAAATTGACCATAGTTCTGCACCAACCACACTAACTGCTTTTACAGTCATGTCGTCACAGCCGCGGATAAGCTGCGTTTGTTAAAGAAGTACTGCTTTCAAGTTTTTTAAAAAACATTTTTTTATAGATTCTGCAGATTTGTAATTTCATTTTTTTTAACTGCCTGATCAAATAAAGGTTAAATTGCACAATGTGATTACGGCATGCAGAGCCTAAATAAAAAGCAGATGGTTCTAATAGTTAAGTCAAAGATTGTCAAGTAGTCCTCTTTTGTGAGGCTTGATAAATACACAGACTTGGAATTGAAAAGACTTAATCATTTTCACAGGTGTTGTCAAAGCAGGGGTGGGGTGTTTGGTGAGTTCACTTAGTGCTGCATTGCCAAATGAACTCGGGATGACAAGGCCATTAAATTGTCTAGGCCTAATTTGCCTTTTATCAGAACCACGTTTCCGCCGACTAATTGAAGCCAATCGTGCAGCGCTGACACAGCTCTGTCTGTCTCTGCAGCTGTCCAGATGTTAATGAGGCCAAACGTCTGATGTGTCGTTTTTTTCCATCTTTCTTTTTGTCAATAACTCCTGCATTACAAGCTGTTGTTCAGCTTATGCCTCCCACTCTTTTTGTGATAGCACATTATGTCAGTCTGTTTGCTCTATCGAGTCACTGCTCATAGCTCAGCGGCAGCTGTGGAACAGGAAGTGCATATAGGCGTATAATCATGTTTTCCTGCTATCACTTAAATAACTTCAATTACATCCTTAGTGAAGTCTAAAATTGCCCTTTACTTTGGCTCAGAAATACTGCAGGATCTGCCGGCCAAAGAGCAAATACCGTTATCTTTTATCAGATTTTACCGCACTCATTGCCATATAGCTTTTTTGTTTTTTGTTTTTTTGAACTTTTCCCAAAATCCTGAAGCATCTTTTTTCTTCTTTTTCTATGGGACAAACAGAGAAAATTCAAAGTAAATCAGATCGTGACCGTTCATTCACAACTTTGTTGTTTGTATAAACACAAACAGA
>JBAJHX010000062.1:20000436-20013306 GCA_037176925.1 Amniataba percoides
CCCTTTACTTTGGCTCAGAAATACTGCAGGATCTGCCGGCCAAAGAGCAAATACCGTTATCTTTTATCAGATTTTACGGCACTCATTGCCATATAGCTTTTTTGGTTTTTGTTTTTTTTTACTTTTCCCAAAATCCTGAAGCATCTTTTTTCTTCTTTTTCTATGGGACAAAGTCAGGCCAAGACCTTTGCTGCTCTATAACACTAAATGAAAGAAAATCAAACAGAGAAAATTCAAAGTAAATCAGATCGTGACCGTTCATTCACAACTTTGTTGTTTGTATAAACACAAACAGAACAAATGAAAAACTTTGGTATGGTATTTTAAAAATCATGGACACCCTCAAAGTTGTCTTTCCCCAGTATTTTCTCTATAGATGAACTCAATAATGGCAAAACATCTATGACACAGCATATTTGTTCATTAAGATCACATAAGAGAGGAACTGGTTGACCAGCTGCCTGCAGAAAGGCAGGCCTAGTTTGCTGTTGCTCTGAACAGTCACTGCAGACTCGATGGCGTACAAAACGACGTGTATAAAACTGCATTATTGAGTTATTTGCTGACTTTGTTTCACCGCCACCTTCCTTGTTTAATTTTATTAAACTTTCAAGAGCTCGTAAAATTTGGGTTTATTGAAAAATAAAATATAAAATTTATTAGCAGCCACAATAATATAGAAAACAATATCTTCCTGTCTGTATTTTGGTTATCTACTAGACTTGGAACAACGCTTGACAGTTCTTTGTAACACATTAAGCTGTTGTTGTTATTGGTGACTTATAGATACCCGTGGGCCACTGAGATGCTTTTGGCATTAACTAACTGGCCAAGCCACATATTAGGTTCGCTCTCTGCCTATTAGCATTATAAAATTATTGTGATCTTCAATAATTAATTGAAGTCAAAGTTCATTTCTTACAGTGATTTACAGTCTGTTGACAGCACGGAGAGTCAGATATGGTTGAGTTGACGTGGCTAACATTAAAAGTGGCCAATGAAAATACAAAATAGATTTGCTCAGATTTGGTTCACTGACAAATAGATTTGGATGGGAGTCGAACAGTGGGGGATGAGTGTATACTCTGCCAGATTAAGAAACCAGGCTTTATATTCTTTCATAAATCCTCCTCTCTCATTCTCCTCTCCATCTCCCAAGGTGAACCGAGTCAGTGTTATGTTTTTGACGGCGACGGTGTGTGTGAGGAGTTTGAGCGGAGCTCCAGTGTTCAGGACTGTGGTTACTTCACACCTTTGGGCTACACAGACCAGTGGGCATCCACAGCTACTGCTTCTCACCAGGACCCCAACCGCTGTCCCGCCCATGCGGCAACAGGGGAGCCATCACTTACCAAGGTATGAAGTTTGAACCACAGGGCAAATAAAAGACTTCCAGATGACAATAAACGCCCCATGGAGACCATTGTGGAAACAATGTTAGCAGCTGGCTTGAACTCTGTATTTATCTTCGCACTGTTTTTATAGTGGCCTTGAAATTTAGGTCCAAAATCCGTCCCAGTTCATTCAGACAGCAAATCTTGACCAACCAGCTAAATCCTGATAGAAGTGAATATCCGGGACTTGAAGGAAATGGAGCATTTAAAAGTTCTCTCACTTATTATATAACTTATTATACACACATTACACTTTATTTTGTACAGCAGAGCAACCTGCCTCACATCATTATTTGTTTGTTTACGTGTATATCAAGGGAAAGACCGATTGTGGAGCAGGGACATTCTGCCACCGTAAATGTCACTGTCCTGACTGGCATTTCAGGCATTTGATGCTAATTAAACTGCTCAGTAGACAAATGTTCAAAACCAGAAGTACCAGCATCAGCTGTGGAGAAACCACATTAGTTTTAAGTCAGTATAAAGTAACAAAAACACAGCTTCTTGGGGCATGCAGATACAATAGATTTAGTTAAAGTCAACACAAGCCATGTAAAATTTCAGAAGTTGAATAATTTTATCCTAATTCACTGCTCACTCACTGCTAGAGTTTTGCTCATCAGTGCTGAAACTGGTGGCTGGAAGCTGTTTATACACACTCAAGGAAAAAAAAGAGGTGTTGGCAGAAAAACTCTCTAGCTCACAGTGACACTGTGTCATTGAGGAGTGACTGGTGAGGACGGGCCTGTAGAGACGGGCCTTTGCACTTAACTTTGAGGACATTTCGGCAGAACTTTCGATGACAGCATAGCAACTTTGAATATGGCTTTGCTTCCTTCTTTCTTTTTATTACCATAGTACAAAAGACATCAATCATTTTCCAGCTCTGACGTCTCCCATAAAAAGTCTGCAATCACATTTGGCCCCCCAGGTCCACCATCGCCTCGAAATGTTATTGCAGTTTTAGGAAATGCACTTCCATCAACCTCGCTGCTCTGCATTCATCATGAGAGGATTGCCAGTGTCAGACACACTGGTTCCAGCGTCTCAGAACTGGCAAACCTCGTGGGATTTTTCACACTACAGTGTCTGTAGGAGCAAAGGAGCAATAAATAAAACAAATCAAAATATCATGAGTAAAGTCAGCACAGCCTGTCAAATGCTTCACTGCCAGAGAGTCTGGGCTCTTCTCAAGGCACAAAATAGAATTTATTAAATTATCACAAATCTGTAATTCTGATTATAGAAACCTTCTGTAGTTCCACCGTACAGTGGAATATGCGACATGAGTTACATCATGTAACAACATTAGTTACAGTAAATGTTAAGATCAGATTACGGTGGATAATATGAATAAACAGAAGAACACTGATAATTATTTATTGTACAACTAGCATTAGTGTATTTTGCTTGTTTTGTGTGAAGCTTTGCAGGTACCAGCACCTGGAGGTGATTGAGAAACTTCCCACCGACGCCTGGTTCCCTTGCACAGCCCAGTCTGATACAAATAATGACCTGGAACATTCGTTTTGGCTGAAGGTATGTGTGTGTGTATGTGTGTGTATGTATGTGTGTGCACATACTGCATCTGCTTTCCTGTCCACTGAATGACTGTGGGTGGCTACTTTGTCTTCAACAGCTTCCAGCACTTTCCAATACTTTTTAAAATGGGCTTGAAAGGCCTCTCACACAGACAGCTGGCCCAGACCTTCACACACACACACACACACACTCGCACACATTCCTGACTTTCTAACAATTGCATGATTCACACAATACACCGGTCACTATAACTGCTCATTTTCCAGGTCAACTGTGAATTATGGGTACTAATGATCTGTAGATGATTACCAAATCGTGACTAACCCTCTACATATTCTGTGTTTACATCTTGTGCTATTTTTTACCCAGTGGGTACTAATCATCAAAATCACTCAGTGAGAATCATTACCAGTTTATTAATAGAGGAAGGCCAAGTGTTATTAACTCATCATTCATAATTAAATACTTAAAAGGTTCATAAGTTATTAAAATACTGGCATCTGAAGGAATAATAATAGCTTTATAATCATAAATAGATCTCGTAGTCACCATGAACACATTATTTATAGATATAATAAATGATGGTTCCAGAGCAACAGAAAACTTGATTATGTACTATGTTCTTCATAAATTAAAAATTAAAAAGTAAAGTTTAGAATTGATGACATTTGTATTTGTGTTGATGGAGAATCACAACAGCTGCGGCGGCACTTAAAATCATGTCTAATTGCTCTGCTTATCTCTGCAGCCTCAGCCTTCTCCGGCCAACAGCTCTTCACATTGAGGTCCTGGTTTGTGTTCTGAACTGTATTTGGACCCGGCTTTCCATTCCAGACCTGTGTCTGGTTCTCATATTCAGTAGTTCTGTATTATTTAATCTTTCCACAGTCACAGTTCCCACAATCAACTCTGCAGGTCCAGACTAAGCGTAGGCTAGCTGTTGATTTGACTGATAGCTTCACAACCTTGTCCGTTATGCTCTGGATTATAGGGTCCTTTACAGTCATGTGCCTCCATCTTTCCTTCCTCGCACACACACATTCATTTTTTTTCTCTCTCTCTCATCATTTCCACTTCTTTGTTGAATGACTCATCTTTCCATCCCCTGCTTCTTTTATGGATGCCCTCTTTATCAGGCACATCTCTGCAACCTCTGGGCCGCCCTTTCCCTAAAGACTCTTTCACCGTCTGAAAAGCCTTCATGATAACACCCATATCTGCCAGCTCTCCCTGAAACACCGCTTTTTCCTTGAAGTGTTCTCTCTGTCTGTGAAAGGCCTCCCTCGCTTTAAATATCTGGTCTCGCTCTATCTGAAAAGCGTTCCTCAGCCATCCTATCACATCAGTCTCTGCCAGCTCCATAAAAGGCGTCTTTAACTGAAAGCCCGTTCTCACTTTTTAAAAGGGCTTTAAAATGATACTCTACCGCGAATCTATCTTTCGAGTGTGAAACAGTGACAGGTGGCATTAAAAAGTTGAGAACAGAGGCCGGGGTTGACTTGAATTCACTGCAGTGACACTGGATTTCAGTAGCACCAACCCATGTTGACTCCACAGCAAATTGATTACGAGCTGAAGATGTGAAGGTGCAATTCAAGAATGAGCATTTTAATTTACTGTAATTCATCTGTGGGCTCTACTTGCAAGTCAACATATATTTTCATTGTATAAGAAGATCTCTTTTTTGTTTTCCATGTTTCTTTTAAATTGTTCCCTCTCATGATGTTTATCCAGGTGGGATTTGTCCATCCTGGTGTTGCAGCCTCTGTTATGGTGTATCTGGCTTCAGATGGATCGTGGTCTGGGGAGCAGTGTCGGAGGACAGCCACCATCCTCCTGACTGATACTACTGGCAAGAACCACTCGCTTGGTACGTTTTACTTGTATTTTTGGTTTATCTCTATGGTTGCTGTCAAAGCAAGTGAGATGCTACATGATAAAGACAAACTCCAGAATGAAGGTAAAAACCAAAACCTTTCATTCACACAGGCACATATGACCTCTCGTGCCATCGGAACCCGTTGGTGGTGAATGTGACCCACGACCTCTCTCAGCCGTTCTTCATCACAGCCTCTGTTATCCTCCTCTTCTCCTCCCCCTCCGTGGCAGTGGGGGGCGTGGCCCTGAGGACCTCCTGCCACTTCAGCACCTTCGCCCTGACCGGGTGCGCATCAGAGGGTGGGCTCTCCCACAACTACCTACTTGACACACACAAACACACACATGCTTTCACACACACACACAGCATGTCAGTAACTGTTTCATTCAGTGCTTGAAAAATATGTACACATATTTTTTTATGTTGGATACACACACCAATTTGGATCTTAGAAACTCATTAAAGGAATATGTTGCTTGTCTGGGACATTTATAACAAAAAGAGCTGTGAGGAAGAATTTTATCGACTGAGCACTGCACTGAAACATGGACAGACTCATGATAGATAGAAAGTCCACACAGTTTTAAAGTAAAGTATTCCTTTAATGAATAATGACTGAATTAGCTGAACCAGAGGCAGCGATGGGTTTCGGCCTCCCTGTTGCTCGCTCTGCCTCTCATCCCTCTCCTCCCTCTCCTCTCGCTCCCCCCATCCCCGCAATAGCTGTTTGCGGCAGCCGTGTCAGATGGACAGCTGCAGCCCTCCCCAGTTAGAGCACGCCTCTGTCAGGTAGGCCCTTTGGAGCGGCACACCGACCAATCAGAGAGCTGAACCAACAAACAAAAGAACTATCTATATATCAGTGTGTCTCTGTAGGTGTACAGGAGGAGGGGAGGCCTCTCGCTGCTCCGTTCAGTGTCACCGTGGTTTCAGCATCGCTGTCCTCAACGGCAGAGGAAGCCCAACCCACCAGGTACGCTGAATCCTGTATTATGTGTTGCACTGAAATAATACAGCGTCCTTTTGCTGTTAAGTTTTCTTCCCGTTATACGCTGGTTCAAAGTATATTATGCAAGAAAGAGTTATTACGTTTGTTGGGCGGGTGTTGAGATTGAACAGAAATGTAAGAGGTGTAGCACCGAGGTCTCATAAGAAACACATGCAGTATTTTCCAGCAAATCAGCAGCAAGTAGTGCAACAATTTGTTCTACCATTTGTAGCATTTTGTTTTCTTTTAATCACTCAGAATTTGTGGTTGCATCTTCTTTAGCCTCCAACAACGCTGAGTAACTCAGTTACATCTCCTAGAAAGGATGAGAGAAACCAAACAAATGTCATGTCTGATGTGCTGTTTCCCAGACGACACTGCAGGTCCGAGGTGAAGTCCAAGAAACTGTCAGCACAATTCAGACAGACTTTCAGGAATTGTAAGGGTCAAGATGTATAGTAACGCACAAATCAACAAAATCTCTTTCTGCAAAAGCTTGACTAAAGCAATGAGAATCCACAAAGATGTCTTGATACTTTTCCATTTTTTGTAACATGTTGCAAGATTTTTAATAGTTAATTATAAACAATAATTTATAGAATTGGATGTTTTTAAGGCAGCGTGTTTCTCTGTATCAGCTGACTTTAAAAAGCATATTTACAGGGTGTCTATTATTACTGGATGCTTTTATTTCCTTTTCTTTTTTGAGTGTAAGAATTTCACAAGGTTACACACTTTTCCCTGCATCTTCTGCCCTTGATACTTCATTGTTCCATTTCACGCGGCTAAACTGCCTCCCACCACCCACCATTCTGTCTCTTTTTCCCTCACTCCTTTTCTCTTTCTTCTTCCAGAGAGAAACTGATCTGGAGTGTTTCCACGGTTCCTGGGACCGTGTGGTCAGCTGTCAGCCTGTAGACTGCGGCCTGCCCGATCAGTCTCATGTCTACCACGCCATTTTCAGTTGCCCCTGGGGAACCACCTTTGGCAAACAGTGCTCCTTCACCTGTGGATCACCAGCTATACTACAAGGTAACTCATGGATTTCTATTAGTGATAGTATAGTGGTCATATTCTTCCACTATCAGGCTAGACATTCGAAGAATTCGAAGAAGAACATTTGAAGAGCCTCATTTAATGAACACACTTTTCTCAGTTTCTCACAATTATTCATATTACTGGATGACAGAGGTCAACTATGCATTCAAAATGTCCAATGAAAATATACCTCTCTATGTAATGTTATGTTTATTTAAATCAAATTTCATTGAAACTCCCCCACCCCCCGTCCCCCACCACCAAAAAAAAAAAGTGGAACTAGTCTACAGTGCTGCAATAACATCAATGTAGAAATGCCATTTTATAAAATCTTTGAAAGATTTGTTCATCACAGGGCTTCTCCTTCAAGCTTTATGGAGTTTCAAATGAGTTAATGTGGATTACAGCTGTTGAAATTCAGGATGACCACTGATAGAAACATGTACATGTCATATACCTGTTCCTGGTACACACATGCACACACACACACACACACAATTTCCATCTACGCACAATGTTTTTAAAAACACTGCCTGCACCATAATGAGTCAGAACAAATATTGCCCAAGGCCCCATAATTAGGAGTACCGCCACACACGCACAAAGTCGTAGCTGCGCACAAAAGTAAGAAAGCTTCACCCCTCTTCAGAAATGCAGGTTACGCAATGCAGTAGAAGCTTCTTGAAGTGATTAGATAGAACAAGCGGGATGTCCAAACACTTGTGTTTGTGGTCGAAAAGCCACAGTGAACACTCAAATGTCGCGGTAGAGTCAGCAGTGAGACCCATGTATTCATGATCTAAATACAGATTGCACAGAAATAATTCTATTTGTGGCTTTTGGTTTTGTGAAATATGTTTGAAGGCCATCATGCGTCACCAAGCAGAGAAAGCACGCTGTGTAGTTGTGTTCAGTACACACCAGTACAGCTGTAATGGATTTTGATAATCACAACACCAGCACAATGTTTAAATAGCTTATAAAACATGTGATGCCATGGTAAAGATTCATTACATTTTATAGACCCAATAAAAATTGTGAAAGGTTTAGGGTTTAGTTATGATTCTCCACACATACCAACACTCATGTGGGGCCATACAGGCATAGAAAATATTAGCTTTGGGCAACGTTGAAGCCATAGTCTCCTTCTCCTCATAACTGTACAAGACAGAGCCATGAAACAAAAACAGAATGTTTGGTGGGACAGAAATGAATCCATGATGTTGACCTACTTGTGCCTCTCCAATGTACTTTGTGTTTTAGTCGTGTCGTGCAGAATGTACACTTCTTTATAAATGTATGTTTAAAAGCACAGCGATGTAACTTGTGGAAGAGGAAATCACGCAATCTTCCTTTTCTTTCTAAAAGTTGAATTTATAAATGATTCAATGAACAGATCAGTTCAGCACACCCGCTCTGATATGACCCTTTGCTTAGCCTCCAAAGTTTGCTACTATTGGCAAACTTCAGGCAGATACACTACCGGTCAAAAGTTTGGACACACCTTCTCATTTAATGTTTTTTCTTTATTTTTTAAAAATTATTTTCCACATTGTAGATTAATACTGAAGACATCAACACTGTGAAAGAACACATATGGAATTATATATTAAGAAAAAAAGTGTATGTTTTATATTGTAGAGTCTTCAAAGTTGCCACCTTTTGATTTGACGTCAGCTTTGAACACTCTTGGCTTTCTCTCAGTCAGCTTCATGAGGTGGTCTCCTTGAATGGTTTTCAGTTAACAGCTGTACCTTTCCAATGGTTCATTTGTGGAATTTTTTGCCTTCTTAATGTGACTGAGATTCTCAAATCAAAAGGTGGCTTCTCTGAAAAATATAAAATATAGAACATGTTTAACACTTTTTTCTTTACTACATAATTCCATATGTGTTCTTTTATAGTTTTGATGTCTTCAGTATTAATCTATAATGTCAAAAATAATGGAAATACAAAAAACATTGAATGAGAAGGTGTGTTAAAATTTAGTGTAGTTTTTTTGTGTAACTGACATTATCAGTGGTTTAAGAGTCAGTTATAAGTACTACTTTACACTTTATGTTAGCATGTGACATATAAACATTTCTGTGCTTTCATATAGAATTTAGAAGTTAACACACCAAGACACGTTTGTTGTTTTATGTCTGCACGCTCCTGCTTACTCTCTTCAAACATTTTACTAAAGACAATCTTGGGAATTTAAAGGACAGTCCAAGCCCCATTAACCTGTAAATACCACATGTGGTCACAGTTGTCACCATTGTGCAAAAGTGTCCAATACAATCTGCTCTTTCATTCAGGCACTGGTAAAGGCAAGTGTGTCCAGAAGTGAGAACTTACACTAAATCACTCTGACTTGCCCAACATACAATTGTGGTCGGTCCAACAATATGTCCAACAGTATGTTTGAACTGAAGTCCTCCTCTCCCTCTCCCCTCCTCAGGTGACAGTGACAGGCTGGTGTGTTTGGAGGACGGTCTGTGGTCTTTCCCAGAGGCCTACTGCAAGATAGAGTGTCCAGAGGTTCCAAACATCCCCGATGCCAAACTGTTAACAGCAGACTGTCTGGCCTCAGGGCACGATGTTGGCTCTGTCTGCCGTTACAAATGCAATCCAGGCTTCTATGTAATAGGGAGCCTCAAGAAGAAGACACCGAGGTAAGTGTTTTGAGACTGCTGGCAGCTCAGTGGACAGAAAGTAGTGCCACAGCTTCCAGTGTTTTGGGCATTTCTACAAGCATCACTCACATGAATACTGTATGTATTAATACCCAGACATGGCACCATTAATCATACCTAATTGGGAAAACACTGATTAATTATTTCTGCCTTTTTTTTTTGGTACATTTTCATACAAGGAAACAGAAAACTGTAAGAACAATGGGCTTACCACATGTTGTGGGTTTTGGAGTGCCTTTAAATACTGGTAAGTCTGCGTAGACAGCAAAGTAAATGCAGTGTTTTATCACACAGCCCTCCCTGCGTAATGGAGGAAATTCCTTCTTTTCCTTTATTTTACAAGATTCCCATTACGCACTGCTTAATAAAATTAGGATCTTTGATTTAGATATTTTATTCAGCAGTATAACAATGCATCACATGAACACCCAATCCCCAAAGGCAGCATTTTAAAATATCGATAAGTTCAGTTTAAAGAGGCATGTTTTGGTCCATCATCTGAAAAAGGATATTCTGTTTCGGAACAAGCTCACATTAGGGTCCAATAAAATATGTACCGCTGCTAACTGGGCCTCGTCATTACTTTGCCAATTGTATTCATTGGGTAAGTGCTCATTACTGAACACAGTTCACATGTTGTTAATGAGATGAGGATTTTCTAATAGGAGGAGACACAGCCTCTGGGGTAAGTTTATATCCCGCTTTACATGGAGTCAGATATCTGTCTTCACTCTTTTCAGTACCATATACCTATTCCACATTTTTATGTTGTAACGTTTTGAATTTAATTAAAATGCAATGGATCAAATATCTAACAAGCCTGACTTTTACTTCAATATAAGTTCAGAAAAAAAAGTACATTTAATAGTTTTGCATTACATTAAATTTCCATCCAATATGGTGAAAACCTATTTCATGTAAAGATCCACTTGCAGCTGGATATCTTTATGGGTTACACTTTCTCAAACTTATGTGTAAACATTTTAATAACCCCTGATGCTTTATTAGTCCAATATGTGAAAGTGAATAGCAGAAGCTATTAAAGAGCTTTAAAAAAGCTTTTTACTCTTACCTTTGACACATGTACCCACATAAATTTATATTGTAACACATACTGTTGCATTTACACACTACATGTGCCACACCGGAGATCTTTTTTTACTGTAGAATGGGCAGTGCTCAGTGCTCAGTATGTTTTTTGTTACTGAAACAGTAAAAATAAAATGGGACAACAGAGAAGGGGAGCACGCGTAGAGAGTGCATGTGGTTCTGCAGAGAGTTTGTTGTAATAAACCTCAATACACCCAATGCTCTGGGATAGATAAAGGTCCACCTTTGTGCTCTGTATTACTCAGATATACAACACAATAGGGATCCAGCTGGTATGAAATGTTACATTCTTTTTGAAATGCATCTGTCAGATCAGTAATATTTGTGAAGAAGGACTGAGCTTGCACTAGCTGATGCCTTTAGAAAATAAAACAGTGGCACAGTACTGTACACACATTAACCATGTAACATCTTACAACCAAGGCATTGTTTAACCCTACAAATGTAATTTAAACTTTCAAAAAAAACTTGTGGTTGCCAAGAGTTTAGATCACTGAAAGATGTATTCATTTGCTCCTGCCATCCATAGGAAGTACTTCAAGTTGGAGTGCCTGGAGGGCGGGCAGTGGGAGGAAACTGGCTGTGAGCCGATATCCTGCCCAGCCTTACCTGATGTTTTCCAGGGCATGTATACCTGCACCAATGGCATGTACTATGACACCGTCTGCAGCCTGCAGTGCCCAGATAAAACAGAAAATGTAAGATTTCAGCAGCTTTCTATTATCACCCAGGTCAAATAACAACAAGTCATGTGACCATAGAGTCTATTTTTGATCAGCTGGACAGGGTGAGACAGTTCATGATGCAGGAAGTTCACATATTAGAGCAGATATTTAGAGATTATTGACTAAAACAGCAAATGCACCACAGAACTGGATGTGCATTTTTTAAAATTTGATGTCAGACATGATCACCACAGCCATTCCTCTCAGATAATCCAGCAGTGCTCATGCAGGGTAAAGGAAACTTCTGCAGGAGGAAACCTCTACATTGTTACTGTAAATGTATTAAAAAAAAAGTGTACTTCCACCAAGTTTCCCAAATGTGGACAATGTTACGGTCACACTAGTTCTATAACATAATATTTTCATAAAGTCTCTAGAGTACAGTGCTTTGAATGTCTGGGCTCCATCTCCTTACTGAAGCCACATTTAGAGTGCGTGGTGGAGCAACTATGAGACAAAAGCATTTAAAGCATTTTTTTATGTGATTTCACTTCAAGTAAGTAATTTATTTCACGAATGGCTCATCTGTGAGGACTTGAGATCCAGGTAACAGCGTGACAGTGTAAAACAATAAAACCCAAAAACTATGGTTGGAACCAGACTGACTGAATAAACGACATCCCAAACAGTTTCTCTTGAGTTGTGTGAGAACAGAGCAGGAAGAGAATCGGCCGCACACGGTCCCTTGATAACAACAATGAATTTTGCTCTCTGTTTGTTTCCAGAGTGAGATTCGCTGCACTAAGGATGGTGAATGGACAGCAGCGTTCACCATGTGCTCCAGGCTGCAGGGCGCCTGCTCTCTTCCACCTGATCTCAACTCTGTAGAGTACAGCTGTGACCAGGGGATGGATGTCGGTGAGCGTTACCTTCCTTCAGGGATGAGAGCGTAATCCATCACGTAAACAGTCTTGATTATGTTCTCTTCCTTCTGTCAAACAAAAGACGGCCATAACACAGTAGTCTGCCTGGTTTTTGGCCTGTCTGGGTACACACTACTTGACTGAATGGCCAAAGCAATCATGGCAGGAGAGCATCTTTTTGTCAACACTTTTTCAACTCATTTTCTATTGGCATTCTTTGACTTAGAATTGAGCCACTGACCAGCTCACACAGTGTGTAAAACTTAAATCTGGTCCAGCTGCAGGGGTAGATAGTGGATAATAAAAACAGAAAAATATCTGAAAATGATGATTGTAGATTGCAAGACATTAGATACTGAACACATTACAGCTGTGACACAGTCTCACCATTAAAATCAGGCTTTATTTAATATGCAATATCAACAACAATACCAAAATTTCTTCTGAACTTCTGAAATCTGGTGTGAACATAAAAATCCAAACTTTTCATTGTTTGGAGGATTGGACAACTTTCATCTCTGAGTGCTTGTACTGCATACATACAGGGAGGGACTATGCTTATATATACTTATACACCTTGTACACACACACACACACACACACACACACACACACACACACACACACACACACACACACACACACACACACAC
>JBAJHX010000062.1:20021815-20044483 GCA_037176925.1 Amniataba percoides
ACACACACACACACACACACACACACACACACACACACACACACACACACACACACGCACACACACACACACACACATACACACACACACACAGATATACATGTATTTCTGATTCTAACACACATCTGACACCTGAAGTTCTCCACCAGCTCGAACTTGCAAATGTCTGCTGTTTGCTTAAGATGGGAGATCAGGTCTGAAATGAGCTGGAGACAGAGTGGACCGAAAGTGAACTCCACAATCTGCCTCTTGTAATTACAACGGCAGACTGTAGCTTAAGATTCTTCATTTCTTTTTTTCAGTTTATGGCTCTATTTCTCCTATTTTGTTCTGAAACACATGTTGTAGTTGTTTAATTGAAGACAAACACAACCAAAGCAAATTAAACAAATGAGTCTCTGAGGACTGAAGCCAGCCAGAAGAGTCGAGGTTGTTAGTTCAGACAACAGAAATCCCAAATTGTTCAACAGTGGAATACTTTTTGATTTTTTTTTTTTTGTTAAATTGACAATAAGTGGAATTAAATTAGTCTTAATGGAGTAAAAAAAAACAACTTGTCATTCGAGGGAAGATTTTTGCCTCTCCAAAGACAAAGCTTTTCATCCAAGAGTCAAGGATTGTTAGAAATGTGTGATTGCAAACACATTTTTTACATCTTCAGATTTTTCATCTCTTACCAAAATGACATTTTTCTTGGCTGTAGCTTGACTCATTAAGTTTAAAGCTTCCTAACTATGCTCCTTATTATGACTGTTGATTCCTCCTTCATCTTTCAGGAAGATTTCCTGTTGTTTACATCTTTTACTTTAAAGGAATTCTTCCCCAGCTCACCATCCATCCACGCTCACTAACTTATCTGCGTCAAATTTGCAGTGGCAACAGACTAAACAGAGTAGGCAAAATGTGCGTTGCACCAGTCTCATGTTCCAGCAGTTCCAGCAGATTCCCGCTGTGTTTGCAGGCTTTTCGCTGAATATTATCTCTCCAGCATGTTCTGCCTCTTCCCTGGGGTCTCTCTCTAATCTTCCAGTTGGACTTAACTGAAATATCTGGTCTATCTCTTGCATTGGTTTTTTGCTTGAAGTCATGAGTCTGATGTTGTATTTTCATACAGGCCATCTGCATTACTGTGTTTCCATGCAACACAATGACACGATTAATGGTGCGGCTTTCTTTGATGTGTTTTAAAAGTCACCTTTAAGCAGAAGTAGGTAACTTAAAAATGACTTTGAGTCATATTTGCTAAAACTGTCATTACATCCTGACAGTAATGAGACAGATAATCTGTGATAAATGTGACTTCTCTGGCTACACCTGCTGCCTCTAAGGCCATTGGTGGATTCTTATCCACTGCACCTGAATCAAAACAACAAATGAGAACAGAGTATCTGACAATGCTTAGATAAACAACAACCAAATGACCAAGTGAGAAAACAGCAGCTTTAAATGAACCATAAGTAAACAGAAGAGGAGCAATGAAGACAAACAGGTTAAAAAGAGAGAATTGGATGGAGTTATGCTGCAGAACGATGCTTTGGAGGCTACCTGGTGCACCCGGTTGTTCATTGTCACTGGTTCTCAATAAAAACTTTCAGTGGGTGACAGGTTGAAAGGTGGGGACATGTAAATGTATAAGCACTGTACCTGTAGGATGACACAGGGACACACAGTGGGCCCATTAATGGAAAATGTGTTAGATGTAGTTCTTCAGTGAAAAGGTGGTTTTATGGATGACCTGGTGACATATCATGTTTTAACATAGAGGTAAAAGCAGTAAAAGTTGGCAGTCAGCGCTGACCTTCAATCATGTGTTTATGTGGACTTAAGTCATCTGCTTATTCACAGATTTTGGCAGTAACATGATTTCTAAAATGTGTAAACAGAAGCCTGGTTTGCACTTAAAAGGTTAAGAAACTAAGAGAAACACAGGCTACACAGCTAGATTTCTGAACGCTGACTGGCTGTAAATATGGTTAACCAGATTTCTAATGAATTTTTACATGTATGTCCATAATACAGACCCAGAAAAAGTACATAAAGTAAATAGGTAAACCCAGAATTAGTAGTTCTTGCTGGCCACACTCAAAACATTTCAAACTCTGACAAAAGCTGAAACAAACTACTCTGGAAAATTTAATTTCCAGAACCAGCAGGCTATTTGTAAAATTCAAACACAGCAAAAACTGTGCTGCCCAAAACCTCTTACTGTGCCTTCAGTCCAAGAGTACACATTTAACTCAGTAGATCCTCACTATAACCTGCTTCTGACAATATATTTTCTTCTGTGAAAATAGCAAATGCTTCACTAAATACTATTGTTAATATATCCCATAATGAATGGCACATTATGATGGACTGTCTTTGGCAACGCTCAGATCTGAACTACAACCACCCTCAATACACACACACAGACCTTCCTTGAACTCCCCAAACTGTCTTTCCAATCAAAAAGGAAAAACACTTTGAGTCACGTGGAGAGGAGAAAAGGGCAAACTTCACACTCCTCCGACTGTTTTCAGAGAGCTCCGGGCAAGAGGGGCGAAAAAAGGTGAAGGAGGGGGAAATGATAAAATGTCTGCTATTAAAAGAATGATACAGATACTTGGTAGGAAGCAAAAAGAAATAAATATATTGCGGCTTGACAAACGAGCGTTGAGCAGAATTCATATCTGTGTTTTATAACGCTCTGATGAAGAGCTTGGCTGCTGCCGATGACACATGCTCCCCCAGAAATAGCCAATGCTAAGAGGTGGAATATTTATGTTAGCGAGGTGTGGGGTTGGCTGCTGCCGCCTGCCATGACTCTGTTTCACTGATCTGAAGGGGGGTTACTCTGCGACGGTAATACAGAAAGCAGTTGACCTTTTAATTAGCCAAGGGGGGCTCAGGTGTGCAGACAACTCTCGCTGGTTTAAAGCCCTTCGCGGGTCTGCGTGTTTCTGTTGAGAGTAAGCTATATGCTGCCTGCAGGGGAATGTAAAAAATAATTAACCTCAACATGAGCCCTGACCTCAAAATTAACCTCACGTGGGCAAAGTGTGGGGTGAAATCAATGAAAGATATGCAAATGAAATCAAAGCCACATTAAAGCTCAGCTATGGAAATCTTTAAGATCCAAATAAAACCCGGCGGCAGGCTAAGCTGTGTTACACATGACTACCCCAGACTATAAAGGTAATTCAGAGATTTACATACAAGTAGTGATTTGGGTGAGGCATCTGGTGCGATTGCTGGTAAAGTATTTACTCAGAAACAGAACGATTAAATAGATTTATTTATGCCTCTGCAGTTTAGTTGGGAAAGGCAAGGGGATTCGTCAAGTGGGGAGCGCTTTGAAGTGAAGAGAAAACTGCAGAAATCTTCTCAGCAGCTGCTCTCTCCCCCTGCGCAGGTTAGGTAGAACCCTGAGTCTTTGAAATGACTCCATCAGCCCATCGGAGAAAGCCAAAAGTGTCTTTGGCGCTCAGCTCTTATTTTCATATTGTTGGCACTTCAGGGAAGCCCTCAAGGAGGTTTAGTCGAAAACATTTAAAAAGACTTTAATCGTGACGCGTTCGCGATTCTATGTAACTTAAATTCCACAAATTTGCGTGCCACTGCAGATTTTCTCCAGAAGGACTCTCACACTGGCCAGAGAGCTGCAAAAAAAAAACAGTTTGAGGAATTGTCATTAATAAGCATTCTGAGTAAGGTGAGGCATGCCTTAGCATCTGTCTGTCTATCTCTCCGAGTCTGAATAAAAAGTCAGCTAAATTAGACAGAAAAGTAAACCTCTCTCTCTTTGTCATGCTGTTTATCTGGGAATGCCAAACGAAACAATTTTCACTCCATGTCCTCAGAGAGAATCCAGAAGTGGAAGCCTTTTTCTACTTGTGCAGCAGCTCTCGGGTCATTTATCAGCACATTCAATATGTTTCAATCACCTGAGCCATAATGCTGTTCAGGCTTTAAACAAATGACACGCCACCATCCAAATGACTACCATAGCAAACTTCAGCCCACAAAATCAGAACTCCTCCACCCATGTTGACCCTTTACCTGCTCAAGCTCTCAAGGCTGGGAATGGAGATAAAGCACCTGATAGCAGTGGATCACATGTTCCCCAGCAAACAGTGATGTGCAAACCATCATTCTGCCTCCCACTACCGACATGACTGAACATACAGCTCGGACTGGGCCTGGCTTATGCTGCACAAATGTTTATTTTGATTTCTTTCATGGACATTTGCTTCAAACAATGTAATTGTATGACCGTGTCTGCCACTCACTGGGAAGATGTTGAGTCATTTTCTTTCTCTTTTTGCCCTGTCAGTCCTCCATGCTGTGTGAGGTGTAATTATCGTTTTTGGGGGAACATTAACACTGTTTCTTGTTTATAACTTGTGTCTAGCCTTTTGGAGCGGACGGCTGGTGTGACACCATCAACAACCGGGCCTACTGCCAGTATGACGGAGGAGACTGCTGCCCGTCCACACTCTCCACTAGAAAGGTACACAAACAGACATTTCCAGCGCTGCACCTCCTGTCTGCCATATTTACACAGGAAGAGAGAGGCTGATTTTCATCACTTTCATACCATCTGTTTTTGTTTCAACAAAAAAAAAAATATTTTAGGGGTATTCTTTTAACAGATTTAATCTAACTTACAATTTCTGTCCACTTTGTTTAAAAGGTGGCAAAGTGTTGTTTGGCTCGCTCGCGGCTCACATCTTGCAATCAAGACGGAGCTTAGAAGCTGAAGCTGGATTCAAAGCAGGATTCTTCCTGTTTACAGTAGTAGAAATCCGTCTCTTTTGGCTCGGGCGCTGCGCCGCTACGCAGGAGACTTCTACTAAGCAAACAAACACAGATCCCAGCTACTTTCCCCTCTCTCCCGTTAACGACTGCACCTATTTAGTCTCCCTCATCTGTGCTTAAAACAACAGAGGAGACTTGTGCCCGCCAGCTTTTCCACTCAAATGGTAAATAAGCAAGTTTTCACCACCCCATGCTGCTATACGCTTTCTCACCTCTCATATTAAACCATCGCTCCACTGCAGAGGGAAGCAGCCCGGGTTCAGGACGTCACACTGCAGACATAATATACCCAGTGAGACTTTCTTCTGTTCACCTCTAACAGTTGTAGGTGATGCAAATTAAAACCCCTCTGTATTATTTTGGTGGCAGCAGCCTGTATTGCAGCTCTACAGTGTGATGTAGGCCTATAATCTAATTGCATTAGAACATGCAGGCCTAACGAGGTTGAGGAATATGTTGGATATCTTTGTGTTTATCACTCCTACTCTCCCTGCTCATACCTTGTTCGTGCTCGCTACAAGATGCAAATGCATCACATTACACTAATTGCGCTAAATGATTGCTGTATATATTGGGTGGCTAAGAGGAATGGTATGAATAATAATGAGCAAGCTCAGGTCGGGCCAGTGGTGGAAACCAGGCCACTCATTCCCTCAACTACCTCTACATAAACACATCTTTTTTTCCTATTTTTCTGTGCTTTCATGAGAAATTCTCTCCCATGTGGACATTTGGGAAGTAACCCCCCCCCCCCCCACTATACCCTATTTGGCTACTGTACAGCCACACATTCATGACACTCATTCAGGGGGCCCTGCCTATTAATTCCTATGGCCTACAGTTGGCCGAGCCTCGGCTGTCTCCTTCATGTCCGCAGCACGCCATGACTCACCGGCAGCTCCTTCCTAAATGGAGAAGGAGTTCAGCGAGTCTGTAGCTGCCATCATAATAAATGAGCTGCCAGACTGCCACTAACTGCTCTTTTACAGGGGAAGGGGGGGAGGTGGAGGGTACGAGGGTGGGAGCAGCGAGGTGTCTGACGGTCTGCGGTTTACTCGGCCACTGTAAAACAGCAGCTCAGCGAGCGGGGGTCGTTCTGAGGAAGTGAACTAAACCGCCGTGAGAGTCAGCATCCTGACTGCCACCGCGGCTCCAGCAGAGCGACGGAGCAGAGGGGGGTAATGAGGAGAGGTGGTTGGCGGGTTTGTTTACAGAACTCTCTGTTTCTATGTGGCTCGACTTGTGCAGGTGTAGGAAATTACAGGTTTTTAACACGGCGTGACCCACATCGCATTCGCTCTCTGCCGCCGCGCAAGAAAAAAACACTTGAGAGACTCGAGTCGGAATATTTCATTTGAATCAGTCTCAGTACTTATAAATCCCAAAACACGCATGTGACAATGACAAGAGATTCATTTTTACCTCATTCTGCAAGCAACACGGCCACTTAACAGATTGTTCCTGTTTCTGGCAGGATAAGTCACCCGCATCTGAACCACATCAAATATTTGAATCGATAATCGTATCTATTTGTGTCTGGATCAGTCTAATGGGGCCAGCTGCCTCCTTTTTATGGAGCTCAGGCAGTATTGGTTTTATTTACAGGGGTAGTTGCAGCGATGACAAGGGAGGAGGGATACACGAGAGATGATTCAGGTGGGATTCAGTCATTGGCCAACGGGGAAAAGCTCCAGAAGAAAAGATCTGAGCTGCCACACCATCTATGGAAACACACAACCCTCCTTTGATTTGTTAACTGGAGTCTGTGTTTTAGTCCGACAAAGGGGCCAAAGCAGTAAAAGCAGCAATAAGCAAACAAATGGAGGACAAAAGAGTGATTTTTTTTTCCCTTTAAAGACGGATGTTTACGTTATGATTACATAAAAGGCTGAATTCATCACTTTGAAACTGTTTCCTGTCACATGAATTCTGTTAATGAAAATGCTGCAGTAAACAGCGGGGAGGCAACTAATCCAAACACGGAGAAACAGCCTAAAGACTTGGCTTTTGTTTCTGTGGATGAGGCAAAAACAAGCCCCTTCTTTCCTTCCAGAGGTTGTTAGCAAGGCATCAAAGGTGGAGTATTGCTTGGCTTGTTCCGCGCCTGCATCAATGAATCAAGATGAAGCTGTTAAGGAAACATTTAATGGCCGCGCCAATTCGTTTTAAATGGGACTGCTGGCATTTTAAGCGAGGCTGGGCCTTCTGCAGCTCGTTGAGAGCCCTCAGTGAAACTATTACCCTGCCATCACCCCCGTCTCCCTCCAGAACTGAGTGCAATCAGCAGTGAAGGCCGACAAGCTGCTACCTCCCACTCTCCTTCTCGCCTTGCTTGCCGTCATCCTTATTTTCTTTCTCTGCCTCCCACTATCCTCTCCCGCTCTCCCTTTCTTTCTCTCAATCTTCCTCTCACTCCTTCTCTCCAGGAGCGAGTGTTTACATTTCTTGCAACAGACTGCTTCGCAGGGCACCAGAGTTTATTTTGCAACCTGTGGTGATGGCTCGCTTCCTAGACAAGAGCTGGCAGCCTCTTGTTGTTGATTTTTAACATGTGTTCATCCGTTCACCTCCACGGCGGTGCGTCGCCCCCTCCCCCCCCCCCCCCCCACCCCCAAAGACCTTCAAGGTTTCTCGCCGTTCAAAGGCCACGTTGAACCATTTGACATCATGCGCTTTATCGGCCTCCAGGGGGCCGTTGGAGTCCTCTTTGAAACTGTGAGGAAATACAACAAGTCTACTAAGACCATGCTCGGGTTACTAAGCGGTGCTTACCTTTCAGCACAAACACAGAGTAGAAGTGGGGGCAAAACTGTGCACTAGCTGCTCGGTCAGTTCAAGAAAATGTATTTTTTATTGTCTGTTTTTGCCATTCAAAGTCGTGCTCTCTGCTACAGTTGAGCTGTAACAACCCCACTGGGAAGCCTCTTCAACTAGTGCATTTTTCAGTGACTCTACTTTTACTGAAAGTCCTGATGTAATATTTCCTTTCACCCTGCTGCTTTTCATCCCTCTTTTCTATGCTTCTTTCTATGGCTCCTCCTGCTTATACTGGAATAGGCATAAATATATACACATATGTACAGATTTTTATCAGATTTCATCAAAGAGCGTCTCCGGCAGCTTTAAACAGGGAAACTGAGGAAATGGAATGTGTGTTTTCTCAGTTTAGCCATCCATTAAAAATGACATCCAGACAGGCCTGGAAAGACATGTCTTGTGTTTTTGTTTGAATCCAGAGGCAGATCGAAAGATCTATAGTGGCTCTGGGAAGCCGCGCGCTGAATGTTGTGCTTGTTTATCGACAGGTCATTCAGTTTGGGGCGGACTGCAACCAGGATGAATGCACTTGCCGTGATCCGGAAGCCGAGGAGAATAAAAGCAAAGCCAAGCACTTGGAAGGCGGAGGAGGTGGAGCTGGGGGAGGAATGCAGTAAGATGGAGGGATGAAAGAAGCTGAACTTGTGTTAAAAAGAGTCAAACCACAGACTTTACACCACAACAAACAAACAACAAAAAAAATATTTGATTTTTAACATTTGTAATGCAAAGAATCCAACTGAAGCCAGACTTCATACAGAAAACAGTGATTTTACTGTCGATAAAAATCACGAGTCACGTTGGTTTAAAAATCTGTTCCAACCCAAGCCAAGCATCCACACTGTTTTCTTTTCCTGTTAAGAAGTTAAGGGTCATCGTCTCTGCTGGATTTGTGTATGAGCAGGAAAATTATATTTAGCAAATAAGACTCCAAGTGAGAAAACACTGAGGTTACGTTCAGAGCGGATTAAAAAGTAGTTTGCCCACTCACTCACAAGTCAAGTCAACATAATTTGATCAAATCAATCATATACTTCCCTTGATTTGATTAGTTTTGGGGTAAAGAAACCAAAAGAACTGACCGTGCCTGAAAACTGTTGCGTGTGTGCACAGGCCTTCAGTAAGGGCTACTAGCTGTGTTTACTGTAGCATCCAGTTAGAGAGAAACATTAGCATTCCATAAAATGACAACAGTTACTGTATTTAAATCCCACTAAAGCCAACATCCAACCAGTTTATTTTTTTCTCGCTGGTTTTACAGAAATTCACTTTTTCAGCTCGTCGGGTGGCTTCTCTAAACCAACTGCTCGAATCGAAATCAAAGTGTGCAAAGGAAAAGAGCCGACTGACTTCTGTTCCACTACACATATACGTCACTTCAGAACAACCTGTCCTGCTGCTCTCACGGCGGACCACGAAAAACTCCTCACAAACACTAGAAACTGTCACAATCTCTGTCACTGTTGTACCAGATCCCTCCACAGACACTTCTCTCTGACATGTAGCTTGTTAGGAATGTAAAAGGATACATATCAGTAAAGACTAACATGTATAGACTAATATATTTGGATCACCTAACATATCTCATAGATCAAGTATTAGTCACACGAGTCAACACTCTATTTATATCACAAATACAACCATTTATCTGTACCACACGTGCACAGGCCTTCCCAAAAGTGCATTTTCTGTAACGCAAAAATCTTGTTGATGAATATTTATGATGAATGTGAGTAAATCTGAATGGGAAAGTCATCAAATATTGACTGTAAAATTCAAAATGATGATGTAGGAATTATTGTCCTAAAACATTATGGATTTCCACTTCAACAAAGATGCACTTATAATTGTAATGTTGGAGTCAGCAAAACAGCAGATAAAGAAAAAACATCAATAAAACATTGAGAGAAACAAAGACAATACTTTTGGGAAGCTCGAGCACATCGTTTGCTCAACACACACTCAAACTCCTCCTGCTTGCATGTTTGCATGTCAGAACAGTTCTGGTATCCATTAGCCAGAAATGATAGTAACCCATCCAAACGTTGTATCTATAAAAGTGTAATCATGTTCTTTGTGATATTTTGCAGTACTTTATACTCTATATGTAATAAATAGCAACTTTATATCGACCCCTACAACGTCTGTCTTGATTCTTGATTCATGTTAACTCACTGAAAATATCTACAAATGATCTGTCAGAATATTAGAATAAATCATCTGACTTGACAGTGTACAAACATGCACACACACACACACACACACACACACACACACACACACACACACACACACACATATATACTTTGGCCTTTTTATCAAAATAATATTCTCATCACATGAAAAATGAGATGGTGTAAGTCTAAAGATTGAAGTTGCTATATGTTATATTTTTCCATTCTTGAATTGAATTGAATTGAATTGAATTGGTTGTGATTCTAGCTCTGTGTCTGTGTAGGACAAATATTACAATAATACTTTAGCTACACATAAATGGTGTTTTGGCCAGAATAGTTGAAACAGTGACAGATTCTAACAACATAAAGGATTTTTTTGGGTGTTGGGGGAGTGTTTAGCCTTCTGTTTGGCTCGGTCAGCTGGAGAGAGACAAGAAATGTGGGCAACAGAGAGGCGCATGCAGCAAAGGGCCGGAGCCCCTGCATCAGCATTTTGACTCACCCCCCCCAACTGGCCAGAGTAACAACAGTAACCTTTGACTCCCACAGAAACCTGACAGTCACATTTTCTCAGTCTGTTCTTGTCCATATTGTTCTCATGAATTTCATCACATCAGTGCAAATACAAAATATTAAATACCCATTCCATGTCTTGACAATCGAGGATGCTCAAGCTTGTACAATGTTTTGATACTTACCACCTGTTGTCCGAAAAGACCAAACGTGAGACCGGCTGCTGAGATGAGTTGCCAATCAACGTCTGTCGTCATCCCAGTGAGAGCGCTCCTACGGGTCCTCCCTTTGATGGAGGACATGTTTAGTATAAAAGTATCATTTGTTTCTGCCATATTAGCTCATCTGAAGGTTCATGTTTTTACTGGAGAGTACAACAGTGCTGCCTCTGTGGACTTTGGGGTCCTTATATGTAAAGATGCCACCACATTTCAATAAATCAATGAATACGTAAAAATGAAAATAAAGAGGCAGTCCGGTCTGCATTACATTTTGTTTTAATATTTCATCGATTGAATAGCAAGCGCATCTTTTGACTCATCTCACCAACAATCAGGCAGTTTTTTTTCTTTGGAAAAAAGTGAGTGGACTTGAAATTGAGTTGAGATCAATTTGTCACAGAACAGTACGGTTCACTTGTTTTGAGGTATAAAGGTCGGAGCTGGGCTGGTGGAACGCTGAAAGGTCGAAGAATATCTGTACAGCCACTTTTCACAATATATTCTTTATTGTTCTTTGAAGTAGCAAAGATCAAAGTGAAAAAGTGAAGTTTATGATAGCCACATACAGTATAGACAGAATAAGATCATGCAGATAATAGATGGTTCTCTCAAAGCCTTTGTCATTTTACCATTTCCATACAACATAATATTATCATAGTTTAACCCACCATTCACCAGTTTGTGACAGAGGTCCAGTTTCAGGTTGTAGATAACATCAGATCAAAGAAAGTCAAACCTTCTGCTCCTTACATCAGAACCACAATCGGTGGATTACTCCAGTTTCTAGACTAAACTACACAGCAGATAATACAGAACAATATTTCATCTACTAAAGCACACGCAAATGTTGTAAAATATCACCTGTTGTACATTTATATACAGAAGAAAAACACTGTACTGTGCTATTATGTGATGCTTTTATGAAATACTTTGCCGCCTATACAAAAATCTACAAGTGTTTGTTTTAGTATTCACATATGAGATTTGTTAAAAATCAACAGCTAATATACATTTGCATTTCATTGACATCAATCTCTCGACATGGCCACTGCACAGTGATAAAATGATGACATAACAAATAGAGGTCAAATGAAAGTTAAAATATACTCACAATAAACACAGAGAAAGTGGAAATGTCAGAGAAGACTTACGTCATTGCGTGAAGTTTAAAAGTACAGAGAAGCCGTCTGGAACGTTAAGACACTGTTAACTTGCCGTGTCAATACAGAATTATCACTTATAACAGTGTTCACTGGTTGGACTGTGAACGATGGGAAAACTGTGAAACTATAAAAGAAAATACTGTTAAAAGGTTTGGCAGGAATCATTAAATGTATGCAGAAAATCAAACCAACCTGTGTTACTTCCTCTGTGACGCTTGTTATTTAGTAAAACTCTTTTATAATAGCTTGAGTTATAAATGCAAACTATCAGCACTACATTCAGCAGGTTATATCACTAATGATAACGCTATGTACAAGGTTTGTCTTGCATGTCTACGCTACTAAAATAACTCCCAGCAGACCACCCTCTCTTAACTTTCCTTTCTTGTAAAATCTCCTCAGCTACAGCTGCTCTTATGCTCCCTGACCTTTCTCTCAGAAACATGACCAGCTTCACAAAACACTTTATTTTTCCCTCGTCGTTGCACTGCATTAACTTTTCAACGTGTTTGAATGACAGAAGGCAAAACCAGGTTTGTAAGTACGAGCTCACAACTGACTTCATTAAAACGTGTAAAAAGAGAAGAGATAGTTAAAAACTGTGAGTCTTGATGAGACTTGATGTATAAGCAACTCCACAATATAGCAGCCAACACCAAATCACAGCTGAGGAGATACACGATGCTTTGGCCCATCAAGTGTTCAAGCTGGGTGTGTTGCAGTAATTCATAATAAATGCGTACGACAAGCATCAGAAGCAGTAAAATATCAACCGATGGCTGGAATGTACCAGTATAACTGAAGCTACGATGAGTTTTAATGGTTATATCATTAAAAGACCCAGAATCTCCTTCAGCCTTAATTCATGTAAACTGAATCTGAAGCGTCAAACTCAACTCAACCTTTTTTTGGCCACTTGTTTGACATCAAGAGTTGCCTTTTGTAATATTTCACCTACATTTCTAAAGATATGGCAATGTTTGGATTTAAAGAGGCACAAAGGAGCTGATGTGTAACTCTTTATGTCCCAGATCGGACCTTTAAATATCTGACTGACTACGAAGAAGCCAAGTGAAATTACACCTTCCCATCTAGACCACGTTAACATGTCAGATTCTTGCAACAGAGGGCAAAAAAGGTATATGATATAAGGTTTATGTATCAAAGTTTTAGAATGAAGATTGTTGAATCCAACAAAGAAATAAAGGGAAATAAAATGCATCTTATGTTTTGTTCCTCTAAGATAACTGCTTTTAGCATCATTACTGAAAACCAAACCAATATAAAAAAAACATGTTAAACATATCCCCCCTTATACTACTTTTCCTTGTGAGATGGATTTTTCTTCTCGCCATTCTGCATTTAAATGACCAAAATACATGCTGCTAATGATGCTAAAGAAGTTTTCAAAAATCTCCCACATTTGGGTTTTCTATGCTTTTTATGTCTGTCCCTTTTCTGCTTTGCAAGATTTTACACACAAGCAAAAACATATAAGAAAATATTCAAATTTAGACCCCCTCCAACCACATTACCAATACTGTAGTCAAGCTAAATGGAGTAAATAACATTTCAAATAATAATTACAATTTTCGTATGACACATTAAACCCAGTGGAAACTACTGGAAACCTGCATTTTACTTGTTTCTTTGTTGGATTTAACAAATCTCCCATGTTCCTGCACACATCCAAACTGAAACCTGTGAATGATTTTACAGCTCCTTGGGCTCACCGTAGTCATTATACATGACAGTGAGCGTCTGCTCGTCACAGGCCTTGTGTACGTCCTGGCCCATGTCCGACCAGTTCAGCCCGAAGGCCTTGGTGTCAGTGTAACGACAGGACAGGAACTTGAGGGACATCCTGCGGAGGCCGATCTTGGGCTCCTGAAGAAGACCCTTACACCACGGGGAGAGTTCATCTAACTGGGAGAGGATGAGGCCCGCCTTCCTGTTGAGACATGAAGAAATCATTCAAGTGTCATTCAAAAATAAAAAAGAAAATATTTGTACTTTTTCATTGTGACAAAATAAAAACATTTTAAAAAGAGATTCCCCTCAGTTGCTTTCATTCATCACTTCTCTCAGGACTGCTCGTCATCAGAGTGAATCCAAAACGGCTGCAGAGAATCAACATTACCTGTGTCTAAGTCCTGAGCTATGTTGGATCTTCAGAGTTTTCAGAGACACACAGGCTTTGTTGGAAAAACAAGATACATGTACGCTTTCTTTTCTTTTACTATACAAATTTGGATGTTTGCATGCAAAGTAAAAATACAGCTGAAACAATTAGTCTATTCTAAGGAAATGAACTGGCCACTCAACAAGCAGGAAGTACTGTGAACTGTGGGAAACACTTGCTGCCAACCATCTGAAGAAGGTAGACCTCAGTGCTCAGCATACTGGCCTTCAGATCCATCAATCGCTCTGTGCCTGTGCTGTCTCAGAATGACATCACTGCATGACCAAGCCTAAAACCTACCCATCCACCACTGCTTCCTCTCTGAAGGAGCTCACAAAGTAAGGTGCACTGTTACTGACACATTCCGACTTTGACCCAAAGCACACAGAGGGTCTGGGTAGAAAAGTGAAGTGGTGAAAGTAAAACGGTGGAAAAATGAATGAATGAAGAAATGAATGGCCGTGGCAAGCAAAGAGCTGGACCTGTGGAGGAAAACAGGCTAATGGACGGGCGTAATGCTGTGAAGAGGCAGAGGAGAGACTATAAAGCGCTTGAACTTGTCCTTTAGCCAAACCAGGCCAGCTGAAAAATCATCTCCATTAGTAACATGAAGCAGAGAGTTCACATAAATACAACTCAAGGGGACACTGAGGGCAATAAATAACCATTAAGCCTGATGCGGCCCCTTTGGCCCTTGTAGTGAAACTCTGTCAAGTGTTTGTCTAAAGTCAGAAAATGGCAGCAGCCAAGATTTCAGTCATTCCACACACACTTTCTCCTCATCCTTCAGCCAAACCAGCACTCCTACAGCACACTGTCCCCGTTCTGCCAAGCCACAAGTCTGCTGGACGCACCAGAGTCACCAGAGCCACGGCGCATTATACTGATGAGCTGATGACACGTCAGAGCACCCAGGCTACACTGTCAATATGAAGCAGTTAAAGGAAGTGAAGGACTGGACTGATAGAAGGAACAGAGAGCATTTAGTCGATTTCTAACTGCTTTTACCGCTCTATAGCTCTTTTTCTCTAGATTTCCTTTTCACATGCAGACCTTCAGCAAGATGACTTCAGAGAGTGTGGAAGTGCCAACCCAATCACTTCCTTTTCCTTCTCCTTCCAACACACACCGATACTCAGATACACCATTAAGACCAAAACATAAAGTTGAGTAGAAGGCGACAGACGACCACTATGAGAAGGTTACAGGTCTGAGTGGTCAGTCGGAGTTTTACTGTTACTGCAACTACATCACATAGCTTAAATCCAACTGGACTGTAAGAAAATGAATGTTAAAAATGATTATATTTCTTTTATAGTCTAACAGCTTTCACTTTCAATAACTTTCTGTGGCAGGAGTGATAACATTTTCACATCTCTGACTACACTTGGTGGATCCCGAATACACACACACATAGAAACTTGCATTAATAAGCACTCAAGGTCCTCCAGTTTACCTCACAATCAAAAGACATCTGCGTTAATCAGTAACTTTAACTGCTCATGGGTGGTATGGTCTGGATGATGTGGATTTTGCTCTGGATCCTCTTCTTGGTCCTGAATAAAACCAACCAAGTAAGGAAAAGTTGTTGTTTTTTTTAACTGTAACTTGTGTGTTCCAGTCTCTGTGGCAAACTAATATCCTGTCATCCATTCAAATGATGACCCACATGTCTTCCTTTTTCATTTTCGATTTTGTTGATAAGCTACAATTGGTGTTTTGAACCCAAAGCTGGCACTGACCAGCGCTTAAACAGCACTCTGTAATAATAATACAGACACTGTGTGGCCTGCGGCTTTCACAGTATTTCATCTCCTTTCTTTTACTGACTCCATTTCAACTGCTGCTCTGTAAACATATAGCATATCACCATATTTCCTTTTATGTCCTATTGTTATTTCTGGAAAATGAATGTATTCTGTTCTTTCAAATGGGCTAAACACATCAGTTAAACATATTTCTGCGTTATTTTTGGCATTCCTCTGTAATCTGCAAACCATTTTACCCATACAGATACGTGAGAAGTGACATCCTCTTTGCAGATGCCTGGTTAATAGAAATACTTTGTATCTCTTATTGAACTGTTTTTGGAATGGGAGTGTACTTTGAATGTTATGTGTACATATGGATGCTCAGCAGGACAACATAACTATTGCAAATGCGTATCAACAGCAACTCCTGCAGCCTCAGTTTTGTGTTCTTCTCTGGAAACTGCAGAGAAAGAAATTTTAATGATGTCAGTCTTCTCAGTCAGCCTGTCTGTGCTGGTGCTGTGCTGCCATACTGTCATTCATATCATTTTTCTGAAACCTCTTTATGTTCCCAATATTTTGCCACAGATTTCAGTGGTTTGAGGAAATCGGGGTATTTATTTGCTTTAAATAAAGAAAAAAATTTGGTTTGTTATGCTTTCATTTTTTAGGAAAGCAAAGGAACATTTCACAGGTTCCAAATAGCAACGGTTGTCACCATAAATCCCTGTGCATGTATAGGAGTGGAAAATAGTCTCAAGATACAGCATGAGGGCCCCTCTGAAAAGACTCTCAGCCCAAACCTTTGTGAGGCTGTGCACACACGAGCAGGCATGAGGACTCATGATACAACTTCTGATACACACGGACATTAATACATACACACAGACACGATCATGTTTGAAGACGCACACAGGTTAAATCTTTAAACACCGAGCACACACCACGGGTCTTCTTGGGTCTAAATGTTCAGATCCAATTTAGAACAGACCAGTAGCAAACCCACCCAGACCTGATGTGCCTAAATTATTTTAAAAATAAATATCCGAGTGTGGAAAAAAAAGCCTCCCCAACAGATTCAAAGAGAGAGAGAAGACAAACACTGACAGCAGCTTTATGTGAACCAATTAATGAGCAGCCACACTCAAAAATAACAAATTTTTCTCAAGTTTCTTTGGATCCACAATGTTGGATTATCACTAATATATAATTATTATTGTCATCAGTGTGCTTCTGTTTCATTACATTGGACTATGAGGATTTCTTACTGTCATATTAAGAAGAGAAAGTAAATATACTTCCCGCAGATTGAAAATACCCCCTCCTATCCCCTAAGTACTGCACTTAAAGAGCCTCTTTGTAAACAGTGTGTGTATATGTGTGCGTGTGTTGGTGCGTGCAGGGCGTGTATGTACTCATGTTGTGGGGACAAAATGTGTTTATGCAGTCACACTGTGGGGACTTGCCTTTGATTTGGGGGCAAAATGCAAGTCCCTATAATGTAAATCATTAAATTTTAGGGTGACAGCTGTAAGGTGAGGGTTAGGGTCAGGATAAGGGAAGTAGTGGTTATGGTTACGTTCAGGGTATGACTCCAGGAAATGAATGCAAATCAATGTAATGTTCTCTAGAGTGATGGAAATGCCTTTGTGTGTGTCTGCAGGCCTGTCAGCTGAGAGAAAATCTGTATTCTTTTCTGATTTCATCAACTGCATGGTTAGCATATCATTACTAATTGTTTAAAATACTCTGTCGATTCCAATAATTATGCATATTCCATTTGACTGAAACCAGACGAAGCAGCACCTCGGATCTCTCCTACTGAGGGCAGATGAGAGACTTTTAATTGTCAAGTCAACTCATAAGATTGTGCACTGATACCGATAATGGGATCTTTTTACTGGAAATTGCTGTTGGGGTATGTAAATATGTACGTTTCTATCGAGAATCACCGAAACCGATAAATCACTGCGGGTCGAGCAGCTGAAAGGCACTTCTACTTTAGCTGTGTGTATTTTTATCCTTCTCCCAACTATAAAAAGTCAGAGTGCAAAGTAAACAGTCTACTGTGATTATGATTATGATTTCCTGAGAGAAATTCCAACCATAACAATACTTATTATCACAAGCACCCCTCTGATTAGAGAGACTGTCATGTAAAAACAGAGAGAAAGGAGGAAAAAATCAAATATTTTTCAGTTCATCAAAGGGCATGGAGTCCAACCAAGGACATGGTTGGGACTGAAACAGCCAGGATGGAGGATTTTCTTTCAGCCCAGCCAAAACATTTAACGTTTATAAGTCAACAGCCAAGCGGCGTGCCTGAAGTGATGGGTACTCCCCTGGCGATGACAAGGTCTGGCCCTCGGGAGGAGAAGTGTCGAGCCTTGGAGAGACAGACTTTCGGTAAGTTTATGGTTTGAGTTAAAACGTCACGCGATGTTGATTGAAAAAGGCAACAAAAATGTCCTCCGCGGGATGCCAAACGGTCTCGTCAGTGAGATTTGATATGTTTCTAAAAATGGCAGATCTGCTGCCACGAGAAAGATAAAGCCACATTTGTTCATTCATTTGATTCCAGCTATTGGTTACTTGGCTGATATGAGTTTACACTGAGTCAGAGCCTGAGCACGGTTTTTGTTATCTGTATTTTGACTAGCTAATGAAAATCTAGTTTATTCAGTCTTCATTGTTTGTGACAAGGTAACTGGGGAATTGTACTCATAAAACATAGAACTGATTTTAGGAGATGAAACTGAGTGTGTGTGTGTGTGTGTGTGCGTGTGTGTGCTGGAGGGGAGCCTGTCTGCTCCGTTGTTTACTGTCGGTGAAACCACAGATGTGTTGTTTGGGTGGGAGAGGTATATTCCGTCTCAAGTGGCCAAAGAAATAGTGATTTAAGAACAAACCACAAACAAAAGAGACTAGAAGAGGGGCTGTTATGGAGAACAAGGACTGTCTGCTCTCTGGGCTGATGACACCACCCTTTTAAGTGCTGCTGAAGGGCAATGAATGAATAACAGTACAAGTTAACCTCAAAAAAGGACATGGTATGTGTACTGCTTGAAGCTTATCGTTTTAATTTAAATCTGAGGTGTCAGGAAGCAATGACTTAAATCAAGTTGTTAAGAAGAATTATGATACTCATTTAGTACATTTCTGTAACCTTTTTTAATTCTTTGCTGTTGAATGTAGAAGTTTTCTAAAGATTGGTGGGAAAATGTTACAGAATTGTGATAGAATTTATCCAAATCCACATCAATCAATCACATCAAATCACAAGTCAAGATGACCAATACGCATTTCTATTCTGAACAGTACACAGGTTTGAGGGAAATCTAACTTTGGACTATTAAAACAGTGACTAACAGGGGCAAACAGATAAACTTTGTACCAAACAACTGAAAAGAAGCATAAATACAAAATCTGTGTGCAGAACTTCCCCAGTGAACATATGACCTGGTAACTGTGCAGTGGATGAAGATCAACATCTTGGATGCCTTAAACTTGGTAGTTTATGAGATCCAGACACTCTACTTTCAGTTAATAAGAGGATGAAAACATGGAGGAAGAACAACAAGACCAAGATGAAAACATCTCACAACAGCGGCGACGAGCTCTGAATGCTTGGATCATTCACTAGTTTGGATAAACAGTAGCATCTCCACACCTCCCCGATGTTTACCAGCCTGACTACACTGTGATACTCGATACCAACAAACCGCTGGTTTAGGAAAAAGTTCAAGGATATAATCTCAATCCTAATATGTCCAGAATGTTTATTCATGGCAAAACATAAACACAAGGAGCCAATCTAGATCTGATTAAACCGTTACCGTCAACATTTGTTCGACTGAATGACAATGGTCAACTTGATCCTAGGTGCTTCGGTAGAATCAGGCCAACATCAATACTGGACGCCTGAAAAGCCAGGAACTTTGCATGACCCTTATTTTGGTTTGCTAAAATTGATACCAGTAATATTTTTGCCCCGGCGTCGGTGCGACAGTTTATCTTCTTGCATTTGTCTCTCCCAGTGTTCGAATAACGTCAGAGAAACAAAGCGTTTGACGCCGTGGGGAAGTTGTCAGCACACTTAAGACACACAGCAGTGGAGCAGCCAGGCCGTTAAGCTCCCTGCCTGCCGGCTCGCTCCGTAACAGCAGACAGCACACGTGAAGGCTTCAGGTTCGGCAGAGACTCTCTCCTCACATCAAACCAGATACACATGAAAGTCTAATGTTCATTTGATGACTTGGCGAAACAAAACATGTTGATACTTCCTCCCCCCGTTGCCAGGCCTCACCTTGAATGCACTTCTCTCCTGCTTTTCCAGCTCTGAGGTACCTTTATTAACATTAATCACCCCTCCCTTTAACTAAATTGTGGGGGCTGTTAATCTAAGTGTATTTTAATGGAACACTTCAGAAGCAACTCCCTCAATTACATCAACTCTTTCCAGCATGGTCCCCATTAAAAACAACCTTTCATTTAGGGCGGGGGAACCCACAGACAAAGAGAGAAACAGAGAGAATTAAGGGAGCCTTGGCTAATCAGTTTCACCTGCCAAAGTGAAAGCCTGTACCACAGACTGCCATTTATAAGTATGTTTTACGCCGGACACATGGCTCTGTTTATAAAACATTAAGCTACAATTTTACATTATGGGTACTTATCCGTAGTTTGGGGGGAAATCTGGGGCCCTCCCTGGTTGTGTGTTGCTAAATGGCCCTGGTGATGTCACGGAGGTTAAGCTCACTCGGCTTCGGTTTGAATGAATTTCCCCCGTAACTCTAATTCACACAAACAACCGCCCTGAATCAAAGACAGCACTTTGGAAGCTGGGAGCGCAACATCTGCCCACCTTTGAGAATCAAACCAAGAGTCGGACACCGCCGAGCTTTCAATGGGCTGATACCATGGAGATTTGGCGGCGGCAGCCACTGTAGGATGTGTTTGTAATTGTGCTGGGAAAGAAAGGAACGCATTAGGGCTCACTTTGAAAAAACGTGCGAAGGAAATGCTTTGGCTAAACAGGATTACCTTTGTTTGGCTTTTGTTTACAGTGTTTGGCTTTCAAGAGAAAGGACTGCCGCCTTTTTCATGTGTTGTTCTACTTTATTAGACGAGTCAGATTTAGTTTCAGTTGTTTTTAAGAAGGTAACAGGATGATTTTCAACATATTTCAGCGCGTATATTTATATTTAAATCTTGGAGGGTAAAACCGACTGCTTCAACCTGTATAAATTTTGTTACTAAAGCCTGAAAATGAAAGAGTGATGAAAAGGTTACAGTTCCATAAAGTTTCAGCCACTGTCATTGTTTAGCTTTGAGCCTTCTTCTTGTCACTTTTTCTTCATTCACCACCAAAGGCCAAAAGTGCTGACAGCTTTTAGAAGTACAGTGCAGAGATGCATTATATGCATTATATGAGTGAAAATTATAACATTGCTGCCAGTCTAGAGAGTTCATGTGTGTACAACATGTATGTGGGACTCTCAGAATTAGAATCAGAATACTTTATTTATTTCATGGAAGTTTGGTAACAAAATAGATTCAGATATTTTTTTCATGTGCTGTTGGTTGCATTACACTTAGAAGCAAAATGTGCTCCATACAAGATGACTAGAGCTGAATTTACTTTGCTATCCGCCAATTTCAGTGAGCTGCCACTAACACTGGGCCAATCGGAGCTAGAGGAAGCCCAGTTTGGACAAGGGAAAGTTACTGAGGCTCACTTGAACAGCAACATTCAAGAAGCAGGTTGGCATCACGAACATGTGGTCAAGCACCGACATGCACCTGGTGCAGGTGTGTGTGATTTGAGCAGGTGTTAAGGGGCCAGTATACTGTCAGAACTGCTTGCCAGACGATGGAATCATACCTTTCCAACTTCAGATCAGGGAAGGCTGTCTCCGAACCATTTCAGTAACTTTCTGAAATCAACAATCCAACATTCACCCTCACTTCTCGCTGTGAGGCGGTGAGAGGTTCAACTTCGCTGTCTTGCTCTCTTTTTGGATTTACAACAGTCTGTCACTTTTTATGTGATCAATCCATTGAATAAAATCTCTCTGATGTCTTCTTGGACAGACAGTGTCTGCCCCTCTGTATGATGCCCTGCTTCTCACTTCAGCTTTGCACTCTGCCCTTAGTCTGTCTGAAAAAGCTTTCCAACTTCCTTAATCTCCCTTAATCTGTGACACTCACCACACTCCTGCTTATCTTATCCTTTATTTTTAAAAGAAGAAAACTATTTTCTGAAATGTCAAACAGGAAACACACTAATACACTACATGAGTATTTTTAGCTGGACAAGATTCATCGCAGTGACGGAGCAGGTCACCCAGTGAGGCAGTGTGGCTGTTTTTTGGACAGTTATGGAAAAAGAAAGATGAGGCTGTGATACACGCACAGCGGTAGTTAATGGGATATATTATCAATAATGAATAATATGTACTGGTTTGTGAAACATATAGAATATAACCAGACTTATCCTGTAAACTTGTCAGGAAGCTTTAGTGATGTGAGCTATGACTGATCAGCGTATGTTCTTAACAAGTCTGTAACCAGTCCTCTAAAAGAAGCCTGGATGGTGCGTGAGGCCGGTGAGTCACTGTTAGGATGGGACGAGTTTCACACAGGCAACGAAGGGTAGAGCAATCACTACTGGAGCATATCTGTAGATTTAGTCCAGTCCAAAGCTACCATATGCTTAATTTTGGAGTTCAAACAGCTAAATCACTGTCTAAGTTTCCCAACATATTTTAAATTGCTGTCGAGAGGGCAGACTGCTCAAATTGCACTTTAAAGTGGTGTTCACACCAAACCAGCCCAGAGTCTTGTCGAGCTGCCACTTCTCCTGCAGCCAGCCTGTACTGTTATTGTTTGAAGACGTCAATGTCAATTGGACAAGTTCAGCACGACAGATTGCACGTTCCTGGTGGGAGGGCGACTTGTGGATGGATTAGGCACACACACGCACACACACACACACACACACACACACACACACACACACACACACACACACACACACACACACAC
>JBAJHX010000062.1:20061239-20090678 GCA_037176925.1 Amniataba percoides
GGGGGTACTTTTTTGTAATGGAAACACAACCGTGCCAAGGCGAGCCGAGTAGGTACTATCAGGTACTAGTGGAAAAGCGGCAAAATACTACAAATCATGATGTAAGAACCTTTCATTTCTTGATTGAAAGGTTTCATTCTTGACCAAAGTGATGGAATGACTGGCTGATTAACCCTACCATCCTTTAAAACTTTTTCATCATTCCTTGTCCAGATACTGTGAGAACAAGCTAATCTTAGCTCAGCATGTTTAATTGATGATGAATTTATACTTGTATGTATTTGACTCTGTTCTACATAATATCCACCATTTAGACGCTTCACTCATTTTAAATTAAATCCAGCTACAAAAAGGAGGCACGTGCAGTAGCTCACCTTTTGTTCACACTGCATGCACACCTTTGTGGTGCAGCACTCCAAGGAAAGTGCCCCAGTTCTGACACTCACACTCTTTTCAGTCTGAATTTACATAGTATGGGTCAGAATTGGTTGTAAGGTTTTGGGGACCTTGGGTGGACAATGGAGGGCATTAATTTAGCTACTTGAACTCCATGCATAGCAACACTCAAGCTCAATGTAAATGTAATGCAAAGCCGTTCTTTTCAGATTGTACAAGTTCAGTGTGCTCTGTTGTCCATTTGCCAATAGGAAGTGTTTGCAGACTGCAGTGGAGAAGGTTATATGTGGTATTTACAAGAAGAATAACAAATCCACATGCAAAATTATTTACGCAGGCTGGAGGTGAATCAGGCATTGCTGGGATGCTATTACTGAAATGTTTTTCATCAATTCCATGACCACGTGCCAAGAAACCAGTGCAATTTATCCTCTTCGTGATGATGCCCACAGAGGCTCATTAGCATTTCAGTACAAATTTCAGCCAAAGTACCCTTTGTAATTGATAGATCAAAGTTGTTGTCAGGAAAATGACATTTCACAAGATCTGTATTAGAATAAAGTCTGAGTTGTGCTACTGACACTGTGAACTTGGTGATAGTTGCCACCTCAGTTTAAATGAATACACTTTTATAAGTCTTTTAGTACCATCCTTTCTTGATTATAAGATTTTAAAAACATTCAATATGTTCCACTAGCTGTCTGTTATTGTGGTCAGAGGATTAAAAGCTCAGTGGAAAGTGTGAACATTGACCAGCAGAAAAAATAGATACAAAATGAGTGTGTGCGTATGTGTCTTTGCATGTATTAGGTCATTCTTTCATCCGGATGCCCAGAAGACAAAGTGAGACACTGGCGGGAAAACATTCCTCAGATATGAGGTGTTGTTTCTTTCACCTCAGGGAGAAATTGAGCTCCTAGAGAAGACATTTCAAATACATCTTCTATGGAAACACAAACAATCATAAGGAAACTATTATGGGTTATTGATAAAATTCTTGAATCTTAAATTGCCAGGATTATAACGTAGTATGGAGTCATACAACATGAGGTATTGTAGTTTAGTCACAACTCAACTCGAATGAGTGAAGTAACTGAGCTGTTAATGGCCTGAAGCATATAAGACATGTAAATGTGTTATAATCTACATTTGATAGACCTGAGTAGATAAAGACAAGAGACAAAGAACCCAGCAGTAAAATGTTCAAGCATTAGATGGCATGACACTGAGTGTACCATGGCAAATTGGAGCCTGGTGACAGATCCAGACAGAGGCGAGGGGCAAAAGCATACGCTTTGGTGGACTGAACCATGAATATGCATAATGGTTATTGAAACATGGAACGTCACCTATCTTTTCGGTCAGGTGCAAGTGCAGTTCTTGCTTCATATTATTGGGCACTCCAGCCCTGCACAGTACTGGCTCTGGACCCATACTACACAACAGGGTCTAGAATTTCTCCATTTCTGGACTTGTGAAAGGAAAGAAGCACCGGGTGGTATGATACTCAATAGTGCTCAGGTATATAATGTCCAGATTTTTGTCAAGGAGTACAAGAGGGTTATGTCCCCTCCAGCAATGCCTGTTGCAAAGGAAGGATCTGTCTCCCATCTGTTTATGTATTGAACAGGAGCAGAGAAGCGAGCCTTCTTGGAAGCCCTTGGGGGGGTCTTGGAGAGGGCTCCAAGTTGAAACTTGATAGGGAGACATCAATGCTCATGTTGGCAAAGACAGGGGAACCTGGAATGACAGGGATCTAAATCTCAAGTGTTTTTTCTTACATAACTCTGCCAGTCATGGACTACCCAACACCATGTTCAACCATGAGGTACTTCACATATGTACGTGGCAGAAGAGCGCCAGGCCAAAGATCGATGATAGACTTTGCAGTCATAACATCATCTCTAAAGTGTGTGTCTTGGACAGTAAAGTAAAGAGAAATGCAGAGCTGTTAACTGATGACCACCTGTGGCGTTTTGGATCAGATGAGTGGGGAAGCTGCTACACTTGATAAACCTCAATATGCAGCGAGGGTGAACTGGAACGATCAAAAGATCCTCAAGTCCTTACTATGTAAGAACTCTTCCTGCATGGCAGGGGAGAATTGGAAAATGCTGTAATTTGAAGGAGGGTACCTCTAAGCCTGAGACCATGGCACTGTAAAGTGGTGGACTGCTGGCAGAATATTGACTCAGAGATTGAGTTCTGCAGATGTTCTTTTAACTCAATCCTGAATCCAGCACTATGTCCCCTCCTTACAGTCCCAATCTTTAGGTTGTGACTGATTGAGACTGCAGATACAAGCAGCTGCTTTCATTGCAGACTTTCTGTTGGCACCCTTGGGGACAATGCAGGGAATGCATATTGTGAGCAAGCATGGATTAGAACCACTGCACCTATCAATGAATGGAGCTATCTGAAGTTTCTCATTTGGATGCACCATGTAACCCTTCCTGTGGGTGCATCCCATTAGAAGTGGACCTGGGGCAAACCCAGGACATTCTTGAGTGATTACGAACCTTGTCTAACCTAAGAATGCCTCAGAATTCCCCAGGTGTAGCTATGTGGCTAGTTTAAGGGACTTGGGGCTGCTGCTAGCTGCTGCTCCTGCTAAAACAGGGGGAAGTGGTTGGATGGGTGGTGGGGATAAAATTTCAGCAATGTATGGAAATGAAGGGACCTCATTTGGAAAGAAAATGATGCTGCTCACTGCAGTAAAGAGAAATCAGGTGGCGCGGGTCAAGATGTGGTAGTTGAGAGGAAGTGACTGGTGCTTAAATGAAGCTCAGCCTGGCTTAGGTTTAGGGTGAGACACGTGTTCCGGACACCCCCGATGTCTCTGTTTATGAATGTGTGTGATGTAGATAGGTGAGTAATGTGTTTATTGATTGGAATCCTTGTACCACTGACCCTTGAGCAAACCTTGCCCTCACTGGGTGATCAAAGCTGTTACATCACTGGATTGCTCACAGCCCAGGGGATGTTTGTTTTCACAGCGAGACTGGTCCAGCTGAGTGGTGCCTTGACTTAAAGCAGACTTCCTATTCATGAAGCGTCCATGTGCTGGGGACCGTGCATATTCATGTGTTTATGTGTGCACTTACACTATGATCTCACCTTGTGTGCCTGAAGCTTGTTAAGGGAGAGATTACAGCGCAAACAAGCTGTTGTCAGTTCCAAGTCTAGAGTCTTACATACTGTAATCATCAGCTGTATGTATGGAGACGAACATTACATGACCATAAAAAACCCACAAATGCAACTGTGCAGCTGTCAATAAGTATATGCCCTGTGTATAAACAACACAGTTTTGAGGATGTTTTGTAGAAAACAGGGGGATATTCCGACATCTGTTTCTAATGATCCTTTAGAGAAAGTAGAGGGCAGATTTTTGGTCTTTTTTTTTTTTGTTTTTTTGTTTCTTCCCCACATGATCGGTAGTGTCTGTTCAGATATTTTACCGTAAATGGATTCTCTGTTTTGACTGTCCGTCTGGAATTTATCATGCGAGCCATTGGGGGATTGAGAGAAGAAAAGAAAAAAATATTTCAGATATTGAAGAGGCATCAAACAGTTTTTGAGAGCAGTGGTACGAGTGTGAAAACAAATTATTTAGACCAGGTTAACATGCAAATCACAGTCCGAACAATTGTTAAATACTTGATGTAAAATTTCTCCATACAGTACTCTTATAGAGCAACTTAACTTTTACTGCTCCCCTACCACCCACGTCAGATTTTGTGGGTGGTAAAAGAGTAGGAGTAAGATACACAGACATAAGAGGAAAAATGTAAGAGAAGAAAAATGATAAAAACAGAAATTATCGCTGGATGTAGTACAACCACTATCTCCTCATTCATCGAATTGTCACATTCCCACATTTAGACTTCCTTTTAAAAATCATGTTGTTTTTAGAGTAAAAGAGAAAAAGTATAAATATTAACTCTTGAAAACTGGGGTGAGACAGAAAAAAATACTGTAAAAACAGCATTATAACTAAAACATAGCAGATATATTTGTCTTATTAGTAGTATTCATTCAAGTTAGTTTTCATTCATATGTATATCTTCAGGTGCATTTTAATCGCAAGAAACATAGTAAGCTGGAAATACATTTATTCAATAAAAAATATTCTACTGATATGTCTGAAACGCAGAAAACAAGTCCATTTATTCCCACTGATGGATTTCCCTTGTCACTTATCTAGATTGGGGATGCCATTTGATATATATTATAACATTACACAGTTACATCAAGGCCCATTGAAGTATTATTACACATGGCACAGACACGCTGCAATGCATCTATCATAAGTCCTTATTTATTGTCCTGTAAAACATAATGTGAATGCAGCCTGTGTCATCCGAGCTAGAGGATTCACCAGTTTTGTGTCATAAGGAAGTTCAAATCAAAAACTACTTCAATAGAGCTACCCCTAAACACTACATAGAGCACTTTAAACAGATCTGAATGCCTGAATACGTTTTGCCTATCAGCTGGCTGTTTATTTCTCTTCCAAGAAATGTTGTTTGACCTGTGCCTCACCCTGTATTGATATCTTTTGGGGGGGGGGAATCAAAGTTAAGAGAACAGGATGAAGAAGATAAAGGAGAGAATCAGTACAAGAGGAATGAGGACTAGAAGGAACAATAAAAGGAAAGAGGCCGGCAGAAAAGGTAAAAGAGAAAAGAGAGGAGGCCATAGAAGGGGTAAACTCGAAGAAATGACCATTGGAGAGGTGGTTAGAAAAAGATTAAAGAGAGGAGATAAGAATTTTAGGGGGAGAAAAGTGATGAAGAGGAAGAACAGGAGATGAGAGGAAAGATGAGGGAGTGGTGAAGGAAAAGCATGGAGAGGAGGAGAGAGGCAGCCAAGGGGAGATCTGTGGAGAATTGTACATCAGCTCATGTGAGAGTGGTTCACCGAGATGACAGAAGACTGACAGCTGAAATCAAAACCACACTGTACACTCGACTTTCCAGATCTTTCCATCTTTTCAGCCTCACTCCTGTCTTTCCGTTTCCCTCTCTCTCTCCTTTCTCTCTCTTCTCTCCTTGGTGTCCCCTCACTCCTTTTCTGTACTCTTCTCATATCAACCTCCTGCCACATTTGTCTGTATGTTCACGTCACGGTGTGTTCGCCGTAGTGATCAATCATCTGCATAAGATGAGATGCATAGGTGGGAGGCTCAGATTAAACTCTCCTCCGTTATCTCTGTGTTTTTCCTCTCATCTTCAAATGCAGCTGAACCACACCAACCAGAGCTGGATAACTTTCACTCAGTGTAATTAGAGCTGCGCCGGGCAATTTCACACATCGGAGAGTCCAAATGGCACTCTGAGGGAGCAGTAAAAAGTTTTGACAGTTTCAACACCAAGAAGTTGTTGGAATGTGATCTCAGTAAGCTGTGCGATCGTCTGACCTACATGTTATCCTCACGGTGTCCGATGAAAGAAAAGGGGGCGAATGGGTTCAAATATATATGCAAGTCTGGCTTCCTCTGGATGCAGCGCTCCATTTTCATTCGTCTTTTCCAGTGAGATGAAATGTTTGGATAGCCATCGGCAAACACGTATTTGCATGAAGATGGTCACATTTATCCCTCCATCATCCCTTGTTCATACCAAGGCACTCTTTTTCTTATACAACCATGCTTGGTTAGGGAGTGAATGGGATGATTTCATCACGCGGACTAAATCACGACATCGAAGGTGGTGATTTTGTTTAAAACTGTGGTACAAAGTTATTGTATATAGTATAGTATATAAGTACTGTGACAAAGGGTGACTTAAACAGTGTGTCTGTAGACTGATATGTTTTCCCCTCAGTACTTTCCACACCGACTGCTGTGGCCATTCAGTAGAACACAAACCTGCAGGCCAGGCTCGCCAGCTCTCGTCGATAATACTTTCACACAGACACTTCCTTTGCATGCCAAACCCTACTTGTATGCTGAAAAAAATAAAAGGCACGTCTTAGAGGCATCCTTTCCAGGGGTTCCCCAAACATGAATCTATATATAAAGACTACAAATTTACCAGCCATTACACCACCATATAATGATATATAAGAACTAAGTATTTGGTTTACTTAAATATGTATGTTCGGTATTTTTTAAGACAGCAAGCCTGTGGGCGTCCTACACTCCTGTGGTCCGAAAGGTCTAGGAGTAGAAAACCCCCAAAACATAGAAGTTTCATTCAATTAGAGGTCCAAACTCTGAACACACAGAAACTACAATTTCACATGTCCTGGCACTAAAACACATCTTGTTGTAAAGCTTTAACTCTGCAATTCTGCTTTGTGGCATTTCATAGTTACGGCCTCTTTAGTAGCTCATAGTACTTTTACAGTCAGGAGAATTTGTGTTTTATGATAGTTTAGAGGCAGACACCATAACTTTTTAAGAAAGAAAACCTTTTTGGTATCTATCCAAAAAAAGTTTATTCCTCACATAAAATGTTATTTCCCATTAGAGAAGCTTTGATGTACTTCAGCCTCTTCCAAAATGAGGAAATTTGCTGGTAAACCTAGATTTTTCCCCACGCTGCAACCAACAGCACAACAACAAATATCTCTCTATGGTCACAAAGTCGAAACAGCTGCCCCGCACTCTCAGCAGTCCTGAGCTGAAGTGGAGGTCTTTTGCAGTGCAGGGTGGACTTGATTCGTCGCCAGCATCAATGTGCTGCATCAGAAAGGTACTGGTCTTTCGTCTTTATTGGACCAGATGCTAATCTCTCACATACTACTTCAACAGAAAAAAATACCAGGCGTAGTCCAGCATCATAAAATAGTGGGGAATGACTGTGTTCAGTGCTGTTTTATAACATGCTAAAATATTTCAAGTCGACATATTGGTAGTAGTAGCAGACATACTTGGTAAAAGGACTTTTTAGTGTTACCCAGATGCAAAGATTATGTGTCCATACCAAAATTTAACAAAAATATAACATCAAATATACACGAGTGTCATATTTTAGCATGGCTCTGGCTAATATTTGTAATTATATAGATGAAGATACAGTATCATCACAAACATACCTGGAAATCAGGGGGTCTTACTGTATTTTATATGCAAAATATATCTTAGTAGGCTAGAAGTAGCAGCAAAGCTCCCAGGGTATACATAAAAGTACATATTATTCATAAAAGGCTTCTTCACTGCTCAAGCAACATAACACAGGAGTAGTTGTGGACTCAGCTTTTCTAACAGTGCAATGTCATGCATTTCTTGTAGCAGAGAGTGAACAACATTGGGCTTTAGGCTACAAACAAGTAAAGTCTGATAAATTCATCCTCTACTTCAATTTTGCAGTGATGGATTATACCTCCCAGGCAAGTGGTGTGTCTGTGAGTTCGTTTTAAAGCAATTAATGAAGAGTCTGGAGTCTGTTTTTCCATTGAGAACACAGCATAATATCTATGCCCTCCTTTAAGGGCCTAGAAAGAGGTGGTGATTAGCTATGGAGCTGGCTGGAAAGTCTGAAGAAATGGAGCTGAGGAGCAGGAGGGATAGTAAAGACATTTCCCTGTATAAGAAAGTAATCTCCATTAGTTTAATGAGGATGGCTAAAGTGCATGACACCATGGAAACAAGCATTGTCTTATTTAGACTCTGTCGAATCAGTAAACTGGAAAAGCTCAGCGTGAGAGTAACAATCCGGTCATGAGTGGAATATTCCTGAGCCACGCTTTCTGTGCTTTTTGCCCTGCACCAATGTTAATTTCCATGAAAACACTGCCATAAGTTCCATGGTACTTACAGTATCTACTTAGATGTAAGATCATTTGCTGAAAGACGTCTATCTGATCGGAATATTCCTTCATATCTCCTCTACATCTCTGCATCAGCCTCTAAGTGATAACAACAGAAAGACATCAGCAGGTTGTTTTAGCACTAATCTTTACTCGAGATAACAGCAGTTCCTGTTGCGTCACAAAGAAATTACGTTTCTTTCACTATGTCTGATTAACTCTTTCCAAAAACTGTAAACTTTGATGTTGTACCAAAGTGCTATTCTGATGCCCGAAAGATTGACTTTGCAGCCAGATAAGAACTTTGTTTGAACCTTATGTCTAAGTAAACATTATATCAAGGCACCAAAATACTCTTGCAACCACAGAAAGTCATGCCGGATACTTGAACGTCCACCGTTTTCATCTCCTCTGTTTATCTCTCTGACAGCACAGATTAGGGGATGGGACAAACATTTGTTTTGTTTGGCTATGGAACATAGTGGTAATGGTGAGCTGACACAGACAATTTGTTCAAAGGGCGCAGGAAGAAATTATGTTCCAAAACCAAAACAGAAACTGAAAGGTCATATTTGCCATTAAAATGATATTTCATTGTTGCTCGTCAAAATGCTCCCCTGTATTAAAGCTTCAGTCGGCTTCCTGCCGTCACTATACATTAGCGCAGAGGTTCCACTGACAGTGCACTTTCCATTGCTTTACTCCAGTTTCACTAAAGAAAAAAACAGAAGCCAAACATGAACAAGTTTACTTACAGTAAAGCTGGATTACCAGCCTGTCACCCTGGGCAACTGCCCCTGTGCCTCAAACCTCCTGGGGCCCCAAAAGCCCCAGGTTTCATGTGGCAAATTGTAAAATTGTGTTTGGAAATATGGAAAAAGTGTGCAGTTAAAGTGCAGTGTCAGCTGACACGATGAGCGCCTGTAAGTCGGTCCGTCTTTAAAACCTGATCGTGAGGCCCTGAAGAATCTACTTGTGCTTAATCAAATAACCACACAGTAAACCTGTGTATAGGCAATGCAGGGATAGTACAACATGATATAAGTATTATTACTAAAGTGCAGCTTTTCCTGCTGCTGCACCTGAAACAGTTTTTGGGCTTCATCATTGTTAAGCAGCATACACCTTCTGCTCTCAAAGCCAGGCTGCCTACTCTAAAAGACCTCCAAATAAAACATAACACAGTTGAACTGAAAAGACATGACTGAATCAAACTACTGCATCTGGGTAATATCTCACAATATGCATTGCACTTATTAGTGCGCTACATCAACTGTGTATAGTCCACTATGATTCACAATTCAGTGCTGAAAAACTGGAAAAACAGAAACTTTCTCAATAAAAGTTATACTGTAGACATCACCATAAAGGCAAACAAAGAAAATATTTCAGTATAACATGAGTTATATGAATCATCTTCAAGTCCCTCTCTATTGCATTATAAATGACATTAAGTGTAATGTATATAAATACCCACTGCAAGGTCAAAAGGTCAAAACATCATTAATATCTGGACAACAAAATCCTCCACTCTGATTTCCACTTGTCTTTGGAGCCTGGCCGCAGGACAGAGCTCCCACACTCTTTTGGCCATATAGAAGAAACACTTGTCCCCTCCACACCTTTACTGTGGTTGTGCTGCTCAGTAGGGGGCACTAAGCTTACACACAAGTATGCCACTGTGGTTGTGTCAGGCTCAGAACTGGATGGCAAGTAAGGCTGCATTCAGACTGATCCGGGGTTACTCCACCGTGCGTGCAGTGCAGTACTGTACACTTCAGGTTTAGATTTTTAGTGAATGACCAGGTAACATGTCACCTGAAAATGAAACATACATACCACATACATCAGCCATGCCTTTAAATGATTCTGCATCACCAATCTATGGACCTTCACAGAGTCGACACATCACTACTGATATGGATATTTCACACCCTCCTCAAAGAGATGACTGAGCGGTCAAGGTTTTGAGTCTGTAGCTGAAGATTTGAAATACTGACATAGATAAATGAATTAACTTAATCCCTCTCGGCTAAAATCAACATTAGAGCTGAACCTATAGCTCATGTTCACTATAATTGTGTTAATAAAGAAAATGCTCACCTGTTTTCTTCTCCCATCTGAATCTGCTGCATTGATTAATGATCCTCACCGCTATGACTAGTACAGTTTATTCTCTCATTAAGCTGCAACAAACTTTGGTACTCACAGGGAACTGTAACAGTCTCCGTTATGGATTAGGTCATTACTGCTAAAATAAACTGCCCCTGTTTTGCCAGCTTCCTCTCATATACAGCCAAATAAGCTGGGCTCACTGGTTATGGATGACAGAACTACAAACACTCCTGCTGCTCCTGCTCATATGATTGCCTCCTTTTAGTGAAACAAGAGGGAAAACACACCTAAATAAGCACAATACTAAATCCATAATAATTAAAAAAAACACATAAAACTCTTTAAACTGAGAAAAGATGCTTTGAAAAAGGTAAAAACTTTTATTTTAAAGTTAAAGTTTTTCATTTTTTGTAGATATATTGCCAACTAGTGTGACATAAACAGAAATAAATGAAAAGCATGCTACCATATTTGACACTACTAGTATGACGAGTTGCAAGTGTGTTTTTTTTGCAACACTAAAAGCAATGTAGGTAATAAACTATGTGCATATTAATAATACAGTACACAGATGATTTTTTAATGAAAGCAGTGTGTAAGCACGAGAGAAAATCCAGACTTAATACTGTAAATAAATACTTCTCCATCATAATTATTACTGGTGTCTGCCATCTTGTGGAGACCTTACATACTACAAATGAAACTGACATATCTGGGCAAAGTTTAAGTGCTTCTGTTTCTCTACACTAAAAGGATCAGTGCATGTAAAATAATAAAAAAGTACAGTTGCCACTTAATAAAGCTGAGATCATTTATGACTCACTTTTGTAGAAGTATCGAGTGGGCACAAACCCTGAATGAAAATTAGAGTTTCAAACAACATAAGGAGTCGTGACACAATGTCGTAACTCCCTGTTGCAAACTGTAGTACAGTATCACCTTTGGACCAAGATTTCATCCAGGTGGTAGACCAGATAAAACAAATCAGGCTTACGTGGCCACATGGTGCTGACAAATTGGCGGGTTTATGGTGTGAGCCAGGATAAACAATGAACACAGGCCAACAGCTGCCCATACAAACCGAGGCCAAGCGACTTACTCATTACCCATCTCAGAGTGGTGCACATCCAAAACATCAACAGTCCCTCTTGCTGGGTCAGTAAATATTGGAAACACGGGGAGTGAGCAGGAGGAGCTGGGTGGAGGAGCGGACCAACACCAGTCCAAAAGAACAACATCTTTCACACTTGGTTACTTCGAGTTCTGTATCTATAAAGCACAACCCGGGGAGGGGGGAGGGGGGATTTAGAGTACATTTACTTATGACTTTTTCACTAACCACTACTGGCATCTGGCATCACTGGTTGCCTGGCAATATTATTACTATTTCACAATTTCCCAAGGGTTGGTCCCTTTTTTAACATCAATGGCCAAACTCAATGTTGACGTGGGCCGACCTACCTGTCTCAACTTTGGAGTGGTCGGTCCTCTCTGTCACCTTCTCCTGGCTGATGAGGTAATCGACAATCCGCACGCCGATTGGTGGCTCGGTGTGGTTCCACTCCATGATGACCAATGAGCTGCTGGGCTCGTAGGTGTAAGACAACTTCAGCCTGGCAACAGAGTGACAGAGATGCAAAACCACGCCGCTGAGTGAAAGATGTTGTCAGGAAACTGGTCTCATTACTGTAATTGACAGCTAACATTATCCTCCAAAACTGCAACCTAATGGAAACATATTTTGCAATATCACAAACACAGAAAATACTGCCATTTATCCCCTAATGTTGACCTGACACACTGACGTGGTTGTCTGCAGCTATGTAGAACTGAGACCAACGTGTGCACAGGTTTTCATGCCAACCAATCAATACAGAGCTCATTTCAATGATTAGAAACACCCACGCCAGGCAGCTGAAATAAATGAGTGATGATTGCAATCATGGACAGATTATAAGACAAAGGGCTCCTGGGCACGGGCATAACATACCTACACTGTGGACTCCTCAGTGATGTGTCTTTGTGGTTGTTCTGCACCTCTCAGATGTCACTTTGCATCTCTTAGAAGTCATGTGTGTCTTTGTGGTTATTTAAAATCTCTTTGTGGTTGTTCTGTTTCCTTTAACTGATCCCCGAGTCACCATCTGGCTAGGAATCTTAAGAGTCACTTTAAATGGTAGCTCCGGCCTAGTGGTCTCCTGACCTCTCCGATCCCTGGGCCCCTGCCATGTAGATTCATTCAGTAATCCATCTGAAGCTGTTGCAGTGAGACTCTCAGACTGTGCACATGCAGTCTGACCTGGAGTGTAACTGTATGTGTATTTGTCCCAGTGTTCGGTACAGGACGTTCTGTTTGGTGTGTGACTTTCTTGGTTGGGTACACCCAAACAATTGCCATCAAAATATTCTCTTTATGTCATTACCCACATACACAGAAGAGAATTTCCAGAAGTTTTACTTGGACTGTTCTAGTTATCCTTTTCTTATTGTCAATAATATTCTTATCCCTGACCCCAAAACTGTGGGACAAACCAAACTGTGAATTTTGTGTACCGTTACACATTACTTCAGACTAAAGCAGCAGGAGCCTGAGTTGTGCCAGTAAAATGATGGATGTTATTGACCACAACCTACTTTGGAGTGATGTGTTTGGAGAAAGGTAATATTATTCATAAGTTACTAACATAGGCTGGGGAAGTGGGGCGCAGGTGGGCAGTCCGTCTGTGCCAAAAGCGCTGGAATCGCACCGACACCAGTCATCGATAACATCACCTTTCCCCGAACACCACAGCATGCTCATCATCGCCTCCTGAAGAGCCTACGAAGAGAGAGAGAGAGAGAGAGGGAGAGATGAAAAGTTAACTTGGAACACAACACGCAAACAGTACAACTGAAATTAAATTCATCAACTATTCTACTCAAAGTGTTTGTGCCTTTAGAGATGGGTATTTACTCAAAAGAGCGTTTTCCATGTTTTTGCTTGCTTTTTAAAATGGGACTTAACATTCATTTTTCATCATTTACCAGAGTCAGGGAGAGGCTTTAGTTTCAGGTTAGTCTAAAAACTGATGTTCCTTAATGTCCACGACTTTTTGTATTTTGAGACTGCTGTCTAACCAAACCTCTACCTTTGTATCTTCCAGAGAGCATGGAGTTAAACTATAAATGTGCCAATAATACTCAATGCTTTGATGCCCATTGCTGTAGGGCTAATAATGAACCACACACTGACCATGATATTAAACATGCCAGCATTCAGGTTTTCTTGATTACAATCAAAATATTTGCTTATATAGCAGCACCTATGTTAAGAATGCTTTTAAAATGTAGACTGAATCAATATAAACTGCAGTTTAAAGAATAATTTGTCTCAATTGTTTTTGTTCATCAGAACTGCAGAGATAGACACCACTAGTGATTATATGCATTGCTTGTAAGTGCAAACCAGAAAGCAAAAAGTTCTTTTATTTCTAATTTTGCCAATACATCATGTCTATACCAGTAACCGGTGTGCAGGACTACAGAAGCAAACAGCACCGTATTGACCTCTCTTCCTCTTGGAGGAGTAGAACCAGTATCGACGTACAGTATCGATGGAGCCAAATGAGTCACAGCTCAGTGTGGCAGATTATGGCACAGCATGCTGCCAGTGGAGTAAGGCTTGATACTTCAAAGGGAAACAGTCTTCCCTGCAAAGTCCTCCATTTCTGTAACCTGTTTTCATAATGAGGCCACGAGCGTTCTGGCCCTGACGGATCGCTCACCGTTGCAAACACATGGTGGGTTTCATTGCAGGATACCTGTTACTAGACTGAGTGAGCTTTAATAATCACACACCCGTACTAATGCCTCTATTTGTTCTTGTATTATTAGCTGCTGTCCTCTTGTGTTAAGGTAACTTAAATGAGAAACTTGCGAAAAGGTTAACATACTCCAGATCAGAGTAAAATTACTTTGATTTGATTGCTCACAATGAAGGGAAGTGAGATAAATCCAGTTCAGGAGGACGAAATAGGATGCAGCCACCAATGTCGATGGTGTCAGAAAGTGATGCAAATAGACTCCGTGAGAAGAAAAATGTTTCCAAGCATTAGACATGCCCAGGTAGTTAAAGCTAAACACTGTACACACCTGGTAGGTTTCGTTGTTGGACACCAGTTCATAGATGGGGGCGGCCTTGGTGATCTGCAGCAGGACGGGCTCAGACTGCTGACGCCCTTGCGCCGCTCTGGGGCTCATGTGGCAGAGGTGGCAGGACCGCGGGCACTGACCCTGGCTGGTGCAGTCCATACGGACGCCGGCAGCCATACGCTTGGCACCTGTGTCCAGCAGACTGGCGATGTACGCGGGGTAGGTCAGCGTTCTCGGCTCCTTGTCACGCTCCTCGGACTCCTCCGAAGGCGAGTTACCTGACAGGACGGACAGAACAGGTTGGTTTGACTCTTTTTTTTTTTACCCTGGATTATGACCATGCCGGTAAGTGTTTCCAGATCCAATTACAAAGTATATTACACAAGATGCACAACAAATATTAAATGCAATAAAATGTAGGCAGATGCTCACTATCTAGATGTCAACTAGATAGTGAGATCACGTGTTCCTTGTGCTGAGAGTAGGGAAAAGGAAAAAGACTTGGCCGTCGTAGCAATATGGAAATACTACAAAGCATTAATGTGCTCCCACATTCCCATATCTCCCTTCTGGAGACTTTTAAGCTTCTCTGAATCACAGGCAGAATACATGAGCAGGAGTGTAAATATTTGGGCCCCAGCTACAGCTACAAAGAGCTCAGTGCTCCCTGTAGCAAAGGGGGTGAATGTAGAGACCTGCACCGAACAATGAAATGTTTGCATTTCATTATTGTGACTACTGCGGTTACAGGCCGCCATTGACGTTAATGATTCTTCTTCCCTGCTCCATTTATACAGCTTGATTAAACTCTTCAAAAACATAAGCAACAGGGATATTTCAATCAATAAGATTAAACCTACTCTTTTTTCTCAGACTGACAAAGGTTTCAGATAGATTTTTTTATATTTAGTATAGCACAAATTCAGTGTGGAGCACACTTTTTCCACCACAAAAGAAAAGTCCTGCACTCTGTCTGTAGTTTTAACTGACTTTGAAAATGTGAATTAATGTTTCAATCCAATACTGTTATGCAAATATTAGAGAGTTGGACTCATGGAGATAAATATCTGCAGTACTAATTCTCCAGTTGGGTGCTATTCAACCACTGCAAAGGAAAAGGGAAAATGGTGGAAAATATGATATTAATGTTTTTTTATGGAATCATTTGAGGAAAGTCTCCCCATTGCTCCACACAGATCTGACGTTTTCCTCAACTGCCATTTTTGATTTCTTCAGGAGGTGTCAAATAAATAACAAGCTTTATGAACATCCTGATTTATTCACTAAACTTGTTTTTCAACTGCACATTATTGCATTTTGTTTTTATCCATATATGAACCTTTACACTTAAAACAAGCGTAAAACATTTTTGATATATTCCCTTTTTTGTTTAAATTTCTGACATTTCCATCTTGGTGAAAAATGTGCATATAACAGGTGTAACCGCACTAATAGATACACTTTAAAGCAAAAAGCATTTGCTTTTTCAATAAGATGCATGTAGCAAGATGCTACAGTAAATAATCCACAAAATACTGACATCTAAACCGGTTAAATAAAAAAAACACTGCTGGCCTGATAACATAATCATTCATTCACTCCATTACTTTGTGGATGGGTTGTATTTCATTGCTTGTAATGTAGTCATATATGTCATATAGCTCTTTTGGAGAAGACTTAAGAAGGCAGAATTGGGACAAAACTGTGCCAGAAATAAAGACTTGATCACATGTTAGCATGAACCAGCTGGCAGCCCTCCAACTGGTGAGCAGAACAGTTGGATGTTAGACGTGAAACACATAAGCAGGGATTAAATGTAGGCCTCCTAAAGCAAATGACCAACCTTGAAATCTACTGAAACACAGTGAGAAAGGCTAAATTAGGGCTGATGTAATCTCTTTCCAGGAAACCCAATGGAAGCTTTGCAACAAATGAAACAGATTCTGTAATTACAGTCTTTAAATTTGTCAAGCTGAAAGTAAACAGATACAGAAACATTCAGATGGAGGTGGAAAAGCCAGCGAGATAACTTTCATTGCATTCAATATCCATAAGATCATTCTCAAGGCTGTCTGAGTGATGCTTTGATGTAAAATTAGAGGAAAACAAAGCTGTGCATCATCTGCGCAGCAGTGGGACGTGTGTGGTTTGACCTGAAGGAAAGAGGAGGACCTGTGATGGAGGCCTGAGATATCACACAAGAGAGACTCACCAGGTAGGGAGAAAATTGTTGGAATATTCTGAGATGATGCAATATCAAAGCTAAACATCAGCAGGTAGGAGGTGAAGGCCTACACTGTTTTGTTCCACGGCAGCTTGTGTTGCTGCCTGGGTGCCTTTTACTTCAGCCTCCAGCTACGTACCATTAGATAGCAGACAGCTCATCAGGATGACTGACAAGTTGTGGGGTGTGAACCTGACTGGGGGTCTGCTGCCAGTGGGTCTAATGAAGCTTTTGAATGTTTCACTATTTTAGATTTAAAGGAAGATGTTTTCCGTTCCTAGTATTTTGTTTATGATAAAAAGAGTAGCATTGATGGAAGTATCTCGAGGCAGGCAAGCAGGACTACAAATGGTTCTGGGCAAAAACAAAACATCATTAATCCAAAAGGAAACACATTTCCACTTCTCACTTGTGATGTTTCTTTTTGAGAACTTAGCTTGTTGAGTTTAACTTTTGCATTATGCAAAAATGTGAATCAAATATTCTGGATAACAAGTTATTTTGTCTCAGACAGAGCGTGGCGTCCACTTGCAAGGGATGCTCAAGAGCAACGAGAGAGGGAAACATGCTTAATTCAGAACTTTGACACTGTTTTTCTTTTTAAAAGGGGGGATTTTTCAGATTACCATTTTGGGAGACTGCTTGGCTCGGAGCAAACACAGGCAATTTAAAAGCTCAAGCACCAATTAGGGAATAGGCTTGTTGTGCGAGCTGCTTTTGATGGAATACAACTCAGGTTTATGAGTCATGGGATGATGGGAAAACAGCATACACACCGGCTCAGGGACACAAGTGCACAAGGATGAAGGCAAAGAGAGGGCCATTTTTCTGAGTGTGCAATACAAATAATTCCTGTGCATTCGTGTTCTTTTGTTTCCAAAGTCTTTAAAGTGATCTTTTGCTCTTTCATTTCCTTTTCGTTTGATTTATCAGATGTTTGTCTGTATTTGAAGTACTGTATTACCTTTAAGGTTTGATGTACTTTGAGGTGAAAGGTTTGGAAGAAAGAAATCTAAAATAAATACAGGTTATTCTATTTATGTAATGTGGGATACACATGGGATAAAATCCACACTGTTGACACTTAAAACAAATTCAATTTCTCAAACACCCACATTCACACCCAGCCAGCCTTTTTTTAAGGCCAACCACTTTTACACATAGTTTTTTAGAATTTAGCAGGACAAACAACATATCAGTACCTGATTTAGATGAAAACAATACAACAAAGCAGTCAGATAAAGAAGCCAGAGAGAGGGCATCAAAATGTCTCCATGGATTATCTTAATGATTGGATTTGTGTGTGTCTGTGCGTACACATTTGTGCGGGTCTGTGTGTGTACCTGAGTGTGGGTGATACATCATTAAAAAGAGATTAAGAATCTAAGTGCTACAATAACAATATTCAATGTTTGCCTTTGTGTCGGTGTTTTGGTGTGTGCGTTCTTAAATAGACACACTTAATTTTGTCATATAATTTTGTTTTGACACCTACTGAGCCATTAAGTTGTTACCGGTTTTCCAAGTAATGTCATGACTGACAAGTCACACTGAGTTTCATTCAGTTGAACAAAGCGTGATGACGTTTCTGTAGTCAAGAAAGAAAAACACATTTTTCAAGATTTTTTCTTTCTTTGTTTGTCTTCATATTAACCATCAATATACAAAGTATAAGCACATAAAACATCTATGAGCAGTATTAGTGTGGCTATAGTCGTTTAAATGCTTGTGATTGCATAAGTTTTTAGAAAATGACATTCAAAGCCCAATCATCTAAAAGTCTGTGGACCAAATCTGTGAGGCTTCGACGTAAGAAGAACAGGCACGCCAAATCTAACAAAAAGAAAGGAAGACTCTAAGCCAAACACACACAAACCACCAAAAGTGACGAAGGAAATAAAGCCAATAAAACAAGACTACCAGTGCCGTCTTCTCCGACCCAGTAACCATTCAGCAATGGAGAGCACTAGTTCATATCAGAATGCTGCAAATATAGAGAGCATGGTGCAGTCGGGCCTTTTATATAAACTGAGAGGAACTGAGAGGGCAACAAAATTTCCAATAAATGCCAGATAGGCGCTGGGGGAGCAAACAGCAACTCACAAATACCTAATATACTAAACAAAGACAAATGACACCCAACCTGGGAAATTTAACGGTCAGGTGAACTGGATGAAAGTCTCCTTTGATAACACAGCTGCCTCCAGATCCAGTTATGGATTGTAAACCTTATAAAAGCAGTATTTGTGAGTTAAGTCTCTCTGCACGTGTGTATACATCTAATACTCCTGCCTATTTGTAATTCCCTTGACAGTCGTGCGGCTCTTTGCATGTGTGCGTCTTGCTCATGTCCTTGACAATGTTAGCATGCAGCTGAGAGGCCTCGTGGTTGGGTCACTGAGACAAATTGACGGATAAGCCCCTACCAGACAGAGGAATGTGTCGGTAAATGAGGTCTGATGGAGGAACACGTCAGGGAGGAGCAGAATCAAACTGTGGACGCTCACACATCGTGACCCCTGAGCAGTATGGGTGCTATATAACATATAAGCAGAGGCCCTGCACAGGCCGTGACTCTGCCTGAGTAATTGAAGGCAATAAAAACGAAGATTAGGCTTTTGTTTGTAGAGTGTGTGGTCAGACGTAAATCAATGAGAAAGCCAAAACAACGAGGAGTTTGAAGAAAAGTTTCTAGAACTCAGACGTGTGATTATTCTAGCGCATGTATGTGGAGCCCAAAATATTTGCATTCACAGACGTCGTCCGTCCGCGTGGCGCAGAGAACGCCAGTGTCTTCACACTCCTGACCAGCCAAACTTTAATCCATCCTCGTCAAACTGGCTCACTTCCCACTAATCAGCTCTCATCAGTCTATCTTCACTTGCCATCTCCTGGCAGATGGAAATTAAATGTGGCAGTTATATTAGGACAGCTGGGTGCCTTTTAGGGCGAAGAAGATTGGCAATGATTAGTTCAGTTTAGTCTTGGTTTAGTTCTGTAGTGTTCGGTGTCAGCTGGGACCACGGGGGGGACATTAAAATGGACGAGCAGCCCAGCCTGATGACACTTGATGACCAGGCATTCACAGTACATCATCACACTAAACCTTCTCCAATTTGCTTCAAAGTCACAATTTCAGGACTAGACATCCATCATTATTAGGTATATAATGTATGTACTGAGAGCAAGACTGAATGGCACCGACTGACAATACTCAAGAACTTCGGTTCAGTAACAATAACTTATAATGGGTAGTGTAAGCTGGCAAGATATGTTTAGCTGCTTCATAAGAAGACCACAGACATTCATCATTCATTTTGAGACATATAACAGTATCGGACACCTGTCACATGTGTTTGTTGATGAATGTGTCAGCAGGTAAAGACTGTATGTGAGTAGAACTGAAACAATGTTTTTTTCAATAGAGCCGTGAAACTGTGTCTCTATCCATGTAATATACAAGTTACTACTTTTGTTTCTATACCTCTCGTAAATGGACACAACGGCTGTTGTTTCGAACTGTTTCCTTTAAACATAGAGGGAAAAAGGCCCTCCAGAACATTCAGTGAAAAGCCTCTCTTGACCACTTAGAGAGTCGCAAGAAAGCATCGACAGTCACTTTAGACTCACCTGTCTGATGGAGAGCTGGTGGAGAATCAAACTCCTGGCCTGGTAACTGCTTTATGAGTGCTTACTTATTCACTGACAAGCTGATTTACCATTTCAAATGATGCGATGGAGCTCATCTGAGACGACGCGCATCACGTGTCCATCGCCTTTAATCCTCAACTTACTTCACATGTGGATCACGTAAACAGCAGAAAATAAATACATTTAAATGCAGATGTTCAGGAAAGGTTTGCGTGTAAATCTTGTTGTACGTGAAAGTGAAGAACAGAGTGCAATGTGCTGAGGGATACAGGCGCAAGAATGTGGGGATACGATGGCTTCCTGTTCATGAATGTCTCAGTTCTTCCCGTGGTGAACGCAGCGCTGCTGCCGTGAGGTTAGAGTGTTATTCTAACTGACATTCATGTTGCATTTTTAAAACACACAAAAGAGAGAGAAGGAGCACTATGCTCTTCTTTGAACTTTGCTTAACGTCTCTCTCCTTTTGTCACTTTCAGCCTCTTTCTTTTTACAGCCTCTCCTCTCTCTGATTCCTCTAACCCAGTAAAAAGCACGATCACACCTTTTCTCTCAACGCAAATACATGCGTGATATAATATTATATTCCTTCTCTACATCTCCCTACTAAAACAAGGAAACCAATCTCTCTCCTCTCACATTATCTGACACGTTCTCTGCTTCTGCATTCTCACTGAAATTCTCTTTTGCTCACTTTCTCATTTCCCCCTTTGTTCTTCTGTCAGTCTTTAGCTCCCTTAAAATCTAAAGGGTGCAGTCGCTCACATACCAAAGCATGTAAACTGCTGTCAGTTTCAACCCACGTACACAAACATGCAGCTGCTGTTGGGAAAGTCTAATGACTGCTCGTATGCTGCTTTGAAGAAAATAAATACACGTGCACATACAGAAAACTCATTAAATGTAACCTGTGTTTGACAGTCAGACATCTCACACAGGAAAGTGATGACAGGACAAAATACAGTAAAAAAAAAAGCTCCATATCCTCCTCCTCCTCCCCCGCTTTGTGCTTCTGGAAATACAATTTTGGATGAATTGTTTTGCTGAACACTTCCTAACGTGGCCTGTTTGTGACCTGGAGGGGTTGAGCACAGAGCCCACATACGTTTGTGTTTGTGGAGATTTTTCAGTTCTAGAAATGCTGAATGTGATTCAGGTCAGTCCTCACTTCTTCAAGTGTGGGATATGATCTTGAAGTTAGATATAGATATATCATACATTAACTGTTGCACACACTTTTGTCATGCTCAGCTTTACGAGAAATTTGAATCTCATCTGGCTATTGACATAAAAAAATAATTAAATCATAGTTTGAGTAGGGGTTTTTTTGTTGTAGGTTTTTAAGTGAAAACTGCAAAACCTCAGCAGGTAATTTTCTTGGCACTTTAAACATAGTCAGCGACTTGCTGGTAAAGAGTTTTAACAGCTTCCATTTTAAAATATTAGTAGCAAAAGATGGCCTGAACATGGCCTGAAAACCAATCTTTGATACCAGCTGAGACTTAATAGGTTTGACTAAACTGTAGACAGGACAGATGCATGATGGGAAATTTGCAGCATGAGCATGTTTTAGGATATTTGTGTGTCTGTGTGTGAGTGAGCGTGTCTCGGTATGAGGCTGGGGATTTGGGGCTGCTTTGACCCGTGTTGTACCAAGTGGAATGACTCATCATCTCTATAGTACACAACAGATGGAGCTCAGAGCTATTCAGATTCATATAATACCTCTCCATCCACCCCGTCCTCCCACGCTCTCCAGTGAGAGATAACTCCTGTTCATCCGCCACTGACTGACTAAAGTCAGTCCTCCTGTTTACCAAAATAGACTTTCAAGTCTCCAAATGTTTATGGTACGAGAGACAAGAGAAGAAAGACAGACACAGCCAGAGAAAGATCTATTTAAGCATGTACTCTTCAGATGTTGTTTCTGTTGATATATTACAGCTTTTTGGAGCGAGAGCCTTCATTTCCTGTCCCTTGCCAGCCCCGCGGATCCTCTCCATTATATCGGCCTTTCATCAGACCTCTTTGTGAGACGGTGACTCATTAAATCATCATTCATCCTTTTGATCAAAGCGCTGTGATTTTAGCCTCTGACACCATCAGCCTTACTTTCAACGGCGGCTTTTAAACCATACGCCAGACTTGACACCTCCGTGCTTCTGCGTTTCCCAGCGTGAACCCATCTCTCCTCCACCCTGAGTGGAATAACACCATTTACTGTGACTGACTTCGGTAATTAAGAAGTACCTGCCTCCAGCCACTAGATGATGCTGGTGGATCACCGACGTGCCGGTTTTGGAGGCAGGAGATAAAAATGTACATGCTCCAGTGTTCAGCAGACAAAAGCGGGGCAAATCATACCTAACCTTTTAAATGTGCTGGGCCGAGATGAACATTATATGGTTATGGAACGTAATCATGAGCTCCTGCTGATCTGAGAATGTCGGAAATCAAAGGAGGCAGTAGCTTAGTAAATGGGAGAGCAGTGAGATGGAAAACTGCATTTAAAAGGGAGAGTTTTGGAGGGATCACGCCTATTGTATGAAGGGGAGAAAAAAATGATGAACAGAATTAGAGGCAGCAAAGAGGAAACTGAATGAGACACAGATAAACAATACTCCGGGTTCGCTGTGTGTCTGTCCGCGTGATACGTTCTGAACTCCAAACCTGCGAAATGGAATACATCAGAGCGCTTAAACAAATCTGTGTGACAGGCAAAGCTTCTTAGGTGTGTTGTGCAGTTTTTTTCCTGCGTGCGCGCACGTGCACGTGTGTTTTTGAAGCGACGCCTTCCCAGGCAGCAGCATACAGCTTGATAGGGCGACGCTATCCAGCCAAAGCAAATTGTGAGTAAAAAGCATGCATCTCTCCTCGGTCTGCAAAGCCACGCTGAGATTCAGTGAGATTGCTTCTGCGGCACGGATATGAGCAAAAAAAAGCAGAGGCAAAGGGAATACATTTGTTTGTCAATGTGTCGCATGTGTGTGTGTGTGTGTGTGTCAGAAAGGGAGGGAGGAGTAGGGGCAATGTGAATTTGTATGTTTTTGTGCGAGTGAGAGAAGTTGTCATGAGTGACAGTGAGAGTAACGTGTGTGTGTGTACTGTGGGAGGGTCTGCATTAGCATGTGTACGCTCAGTAGTGTAATAACACTTGAACTCCCCCGCGAGTCCATGTCAGCAGCACAATCAACCATTTCAACAAGACAATCAGGACCAACATATGGTGTATATTATATATAACAACAAATGTATGCAAGCGTCAGGAATTTTGCCTTTAATTTCACCCTCTAAAGCAAAGTGAGCTGTGGCACTGTGGTGGAAAAATAACCACCTGACTTGGTGATAGGAAAGCTCAACATTTACCCAAAGGCATAACACAGATCCCTACATGGCCACAGCTGCTGAAGTATTCTTGAGCAAGACACGAAAACACTGCTGCTAACTGGCTGACCTGCACCTCGACCAGAGGATAAAACACATTCTCCCATCGTATCAATTTACAAATCGCTAATTTACTGTTGTAACAGCTCATTAACCTGGAATTCATCACTAACTTCGCGTTAAGGACTCAGTAATGGGGAAAGAATGAAGCTGAGGAAACAGATTATAGTCATTTGCTTGGTCATTTACTGGTAATTACGAGTCTGTTTACTAGTGAAGAATGGATACTTTGCATCAAATAATAGTTATGATAACTCAGCAGTCTACAAGTCTTTAAAGCTTTATTATTTAAAAAAAAAAAGAAAAATATAGCTAAAATAAACTGACAGAACAGCTGAGGATTTAAATGAAGGGGTTGGAAATGAATTTGACTTGGTCCCTTTTAAGATGAACACATTAGAGCAAAAAGAGAATAAAAATGCAGCGATATTTCAACGTTCAGAATAGTAAAGGATTGATTCAGCTACAGGGCACGCTGCAGTGCAACATCCATTGTTTGGCTGCTGGGTGTTCCCAGCGTTTTCACTGGTGTTGCTGACAAAGATGCACTGCAGTTGGTGGAGGCTTTATGTGTGAATGGTGCTGACTGATGCGTCTCACACCATCAGGAGATCCAGTGTGTTTCCTGCGGGCCACATATGCTAAATGATCCCCCGGGCTCAGCGCCTCCTGAACTGGCAATGCAACGCTCAGAGGAAGAAATTATACGTTTTTTGATGCACACGCAAATAAAATCACGTGAGAGTTTAAAAGCCGCTGAAAACACACGTTCTCAATCAGAGATCCTTACATTTTTTTCACAGTTTTGGGGATGTTTGGCTACATTTTCAGGCTACTTTCAACCAATCTGATGAAAATGTGGGGCCTTGTAGTGGCCTGGTCGTTAGAGGCAGAACATGTAGCTGCAGTGCTCATAGTTTGATTCTGCAGAGGACCCTTAGTTTTCTTACATGCCTCTCTCTCCCTATATTTCCTCTCTGCATCTACACAGTGGCTGCCTAATAAAGGAAAAATGCCAAAAGACAAAAGTTGAACTTGTCTTATCAAACCACACTCACACAGTCCAGATGAAGCAGATTTTTTCTGAACTTTCAATGTTGCTTATTCAAATCATGAATATTTTATGTTGTCAGGAAACATCTAAAATCACATTTCAGGGATCTTAAAATTTTTAATTTCTAATATAAATTTGTGCTTTGAGTTGTTTTTGCAATAGCAATTCAAAGGTCAATCATCTGGCTCTTCATGCAATACAATAGGGAACCAGACGAGTTAGGTCATCTGAGCTGGCAGTTCCAAAAAAGTTCATCTTCCTTACACTATACCTCCCATCACAGTTGTATGAATTTGGTCGCTCTCATTAGAATTTCTATTGAGAGTTCTATTTTTGGGTCAACAGATTCAGAGCGGAACAAAGTGTCTTTATGAATAAGGTTTTTCAGTCTGGTGTGTATTTAAAATCCCACTCAGATTTTATCTTATCATTCCCACTGCGGGGCAAGGTAAGTATGGTGTGACTATCATCATGGGAACAAGTGCTGTTCTATTTTCTGAGCGATGTTTACTTCGGGTAAAATCACTTTCTGGCTACGATATTTTCCTACACACCTGCTTTTATGACTTTTTTAATACACGTACAAAAAAAACTGAATAGAATAGCAAATGTCAAACGCCAAAAGTTCAAGAAATGTCATACTTTTTGCTTGGCTTAGTTGGAAAACTTGGCATATCAGTAAAACGATGGTGCGATAAAAACTGATGGAAAGCATTTTTCAAATAAATGTGTTAACAGTGAGATTTAGAGACCATTTTGGCATGCATGAGGGAATGGATCACTGGGAAAAAAAAATCCATTCCCCTTACTCAGGCATGGATCAATGGATAAAGAAGATGGAAAATATCTGGTCTTACATCATAGCCAGGAAACCACGATACCTAAAGTTCAACATCGCTTTAATGCAATGATACATTTGCAGCATCACCCTGCCCCCCTACCCTTTTTTTACCTTTGCAGGCTTTCACTGTCAAGCCTAGCTGGATAAGGCCCTTCAAACTTTCCCTTATCCTGCGTCAACCCGCCCACCCACAGCACATAACTAGACATGCAAACACACACAAAGAAATTATCTACAGCAGCATCTGCAGACAAGGCTCGCTAAGCCTTGATAGAAGCTTTATGTTTAAAGCGGTATGTGCATGGCAGGCTGTGAGCAGACGCTGTTTGTCTAAGTGCTGATTAGGGCTGCTGACCGTGGCCTGACAGGCCCATTAGTGACATCTCCTTTACCGACGCTGAAGGGCCCGCTAATGCTGTCCGTCTGTCAGTGTGTTTTCTCTACGTGTTGCCTGCACATTTCACTTACTGTCTCGACGCTTCTCACAGTTTCCCTAGCAAGGTCTGCCGTGCACGAACATCCCCTTGAAGACAGCAGTCTCAAGTGTTCTGTTTATGCATGGAAACACGTCAGCTGACAACTACATGGTTGTCATCGTGACACACCCAGAGGACCAGAGGTGTTTGGAGCACACAAACAGGATTAAAAAAATGGTCTCTGGTGTTCAGAAACAGATTGAGCAACCTGTTTAAGATTGAGATTAAGAGTCGACACACACCGGCCTTATATAATAATTATATGTATAAACTTTCAGTGTTCAGCAGCCTCACTTTCTGGGATTCCCCATAAACAGGAAACTAGCCTCACACTAGTGGTGACTGTAACTCCTGAGCTTCAGAACTGTCCAATAGTAAGAACATTAATAGGAATATTTAGATATATTTCTCCACAAAGAGAAAGTCGAAACACATAATAAACATCACATCCTACACTGAGTGCCAAAATCCGCCACAGTGTGAGGATGTAAATGTAACCACTGTCACTGGTGATTAATTTCTACCTCATTTCTTTTGTAACCCTGCCCCCACTTGTTTCTCTCTCTCTCTTTCTGTCTTTATCTTTGGTAGCGCTCTTTCTATCCGCCCCATCTGCTGTTCAGCCTACAACACGGTGAGTTTAGCCAAGAGGGATTTATCACTTTTTCCTCCTGCGTGCTTCACAGTCAAACATTACACCACCGGCTCTTTTCTCTCACAGATCTGTGAATTGTTGCGGGCTATAATGCTGAGCGGTAGTGAGCTCGCCTGGTGCTAAAGACCAGACTAATGTAGTGTAGCAAAATGTTTGGGAGCTGATGGTAGTCTCTGGTCTGTTTCTGCTGCATCTCTGTACGGAAAGGAGCGCTAGGAGGCTTTAATGAAGCTGAGATCCAGGAGAGAGACAACTGAATAAGCTGTAATGGATGTAAAAACTGGTGGTGTTTGAGAAATAACATGAAGCAGTACCAGAAAAGGCCAGGTTCGCATCAGAGACACTGCTGAGACCTTACAAGTCTGAATATCTGTTACTGACTACAAAAAAACCTCCTCTTTGACTGATGACCTTTTCTTTCTGCTCGCTCTTAAACACACCATCAGGAAGTTCAGACTTAATGTGTGAATGTTTAATTCAAGACCCGTAATATTACATTCACTTTTACTGCATTCATATACCTTTCATGTTCTGTGGAGAGAGAACAGGCGTTTTTATCTCACTGCGTGCTCCCTTTTTTCTTTCATTCTGGGTTTCTCATTTGAGACAACGGTGGAGCTGGCCATGAAATGTCCACTTCTGCCTTACAAGGAGGTCAGTTGTAAAAACCCAAATGTGTATTGAAACAATATGTACTCTCAGTCATGTAGTGGTTTACACGTATAAAATGGAGAGTAGATTTCCATAGTATGAAAAAGACTTTTTTTTTCAATTTCAGTTGCACTGAAGAAACCCTGCCACATTGACTGGCAGGCAGAAATGTAAAACATCATGTCAGAAAAACACTGGCCTATGAATTTAAATGTATCCATACAGCAGCTATATACATAGAAGATTTATCGGTATGAAATTACTGCCTACAGTGGAGAGAAAAACTAAATTGTACTTCAGTGATTTCCAAATACTGTATATAATGCCAAACTACGTCATGTAGTACTGAAAGTCATCATTATGAACAAATTGTAAGCAGAGTGTTTCATCATTAAGCAAACTGCAAACACACAAAAGGTCACTGCGTTATTGAGCAATGTGAAAACTGCTGCTGAAACAGTGTTCAAGGTGATGTGAAAAGGCCACAATACATCAGAAAACTCAAATAACCTCTAAATAAACGTTACACCACTCAGATGACTGAAGAGGAGCTGCTGCTTTTATACGCCGAACATATGTAGATCTGAGTGAATGCACCAAAGGGAGACAGAAGAAAGGAAACCAACAGGTAAACAAATCTCCATTATAGCAAAGACAGCAAAGCATTTTGACATTGACAGCTTTTGATGATGAGGAGGAAAACCTCCCTTCAATGACAGTCTAGAAATCAGCATGTCGATCCTAGACATTATATCATCATGATGTTTTACAGCAGGACGGGAGAAAAAACAAGCCATCTGCATTCATGGAAAACCAATTTCAAGCCCTGCAGTCCGTGGGTCTGTATTTAAGTTTACCTCCATAAGTGCTGTGAACAGTTTCCTATAAAGCACATATAAAATGTTGCATCCACACACCAAAACACTCCTCTAACCTCTGACTCTTCTGTGAGCGTAAAGGGGGACAGAACAGAACAGAACAGACAGGAGAAAATGCGACTGGCGAATGCTCAGAGAGGTAAAGCAGAACCCAACTGAGCCATTTAAAAAGTGTAATTTCCATAATGACTACATTTATGATGGTCCCTGAGCACAGGTGGCTGATCTTTGCAGGCCCTTCTTAAACTTCTTGTGGGGTGGTATAGTCTTAAAACTCACCAAGTGACAGAGGAAGGTAAAAGAAAAACAGTAAACTTGGGAGCCATATCGACTCTTGTGGATGAACAGATACGATGACATAAAAATGATTAACACTAAAGGAAGAAGAGGTTATAGATATTAAGGCAGACAGTTCACAGAGGTGTCAATATGATATTTTATCATTTTGCCTTGAAGAGAAAATGCTAGATCTTCAGGCAGTTTAAAGAACCCTGGACGTTAAAGCTGCACTATTCAATGATTTTCATATAAACAATAGATCAAATCTCTATGTGAAATGTCAGACGTGGCATTGACGGTGGTCAGTCCATGAGTAAATTATCTCATTCTGAAGGTTTTAGCTACTTGTTAGGTTCTCAGCGACAGAGCCAAAACATTTCCTCAGATCTGACACGTGGGAGACGGAGGTTTTCATGTTATATTGTGTCATAGATGCGTAAATAGGCACAATAATAGGCTAATAGTTTGCCAGTTAAACTTCATAAGGTGAAAATATATCACTGTTGTGTTTCCAGCTGCTTCTGCTTCCCCCAAATGGGTAAAAACATGTGATGCTACTTTAATAATTTCTTGTTACTGAGTGGTGAGAGTCGAGGTAGACTGGAGGACGCGTCATTATTATTTTATCCCACTTCAGTTTTCTCTTCTTTTATGCTTTCTATTCAGTGAGCCCACAATTATAACTGTAATAATGTAAGCACATGAAGTGATGGTGGTATATAAAGTGCTATGAAGTGGTGTATTTCTGGTAAAAGGATGGAACACACTTTTCATGAAAGATTTTTCCCAAACAATGTTTCCTCGTGAAAACTTTCAATCAAGACACCACACAGAACGTAGCAAACAGCTCTGTAGTTTTAGTTCAGTGTTTACTATTATTTCCACTTTT
>JBAJHX010000062.1:20090778-20106197 GCA_037176925.1 Amniataba percoides
TTCAATCAAGACACCACACAGAACGTAGCAAACAGCTCTGTAGTTTTAGTTCAGTGTTTACTATTATTTCCACTTTTCATTAAAGTGACAGACAGTGTGCTGAGTGCTTGAATAACTGTGTGCTGCAGCTGGTAAAAGAAATGTTTCTCCCACCCATCAGCAAGCCATGAAAATAATTTGACTGTCAACACGAGTACAACTTCTTCTTTTAAGCGACAAAAAGCCCAAGGCGGTGACAACTTATTTATGTTAATGACAGCTTTTAGGGGGCGGTTTGGTCTGAGGCAGCTCAGTAGAAGGCTCTGGTTCAATTTAAAAAAAAAAAATCATTCCATTCCATTCCTTTCTAACTGGAGGGCTATCACCTTGGACATGCTTACTACAGTGACTGCCACAGAAATTACTCTCCATCAGGCTGCCGTGCCTCACGGACCTTCAACTTGCATGGGAGACACAACTACGCACACGCAACACAGGAGACAACGGGAGAAAAAAATTGCCAGTGAAAGGTGAGGCCCATAAAGGTCGACCATGCCACGGGGGATTTCTTTTTTTCACACCGATAAAGATCAATTTGAGCGTCTGAGGCTGTTGGTAATAAGATATAAGATGGTTGTAGGGGGACTTGTCTGCCAAAAATCTATAGCAGGGGCCATCTATTTTACCCTGCCAACTGGGAGTTACAGTGAAGACTCGGCAGCCAGCATGATCGCAGGCGCACACACACACACACACACACACACACACACACACACACACACACACGCACACACACATTCACACACACACACACACAATATAATAAAATGCTTTACACCTGATTCCAGCTTCTCTGGGATCTGCCCGTGTGCAGCTGTGTGCTGGGATATTTTTGTGTGAAACTTTTCTTCCATTCTTTCTTTATCATCTACATATTTATTCTCTCACTGTTATTCTGTGGGTGGCCATGCAGGTGCATTCGGGGCCAGGCCCTTATCTCTCCAAATGAGACTGGCAGCTGGCATTTTCTTCACACAGAGATTACAGAGAGGGCGAGGGAGGGAAAGTTTTCTTCGCACTACTTTTATCGGACACAGCGCTGACCTTCACAGTGGGGTCTAACACTGCTCCAACCACTAAACTCTCGCCTCATCCAAACAAGCTAGGGGAGAAATTGAAAACGGAGGATAAAAGTCGTGTGAAAGGCATCTGAAACTTCTGCACCGCAGTGCCTTCCCTAACAAAATCATCCGCATATCAACCCCACTTAATCTCAGACAGACAGGCGAAAATGTCAAACAATTGGCAACTTGCAAAAATCATATTTCTGGAAAAGTGAGATAATCTTATCTGGATTCAGGGTTATGTTTGACAATGTAAGGGACAGGTCTGTCAAAGATGACTTGGTATGTTTTAACAATTATTTTAAGCTATGAACCTTCAGAACAAAAGCACCTTATTTCATGTTTTCGTCATTTAGTTTGCATGAGGGTGATACATTCTCAGCTTCTTCCTGAGAAAGAAAGAAAATATCAGCTAGTCCCTCTTTCTAACCTCTTACGATCCACTGATAAAACTTCAGATGGAGTACACATCATTCAGTTACACAGTCATGAAACCTGCAGTCTCATTCTCTAATGGTGAAAATAATACCAAACAGAAAAGGACACGCGTGTACATCTCCAGCAATGATTACAGATGTGGACACAGCTAAACAGACACTTTGAAATACCTGCGTCAGTCGAATGTGTCATCAAACCTGATGTCTCCATTGTTAATAAAGCAGACGAAGTATGTACACGACGTGGTAACATCAGCATCAGGAGCAGAAATGTTTACCGTGATGATCATCCGTAGTTTAGTTTGCTCACACTTGCTCATTAGCACTAAACGCAGCTGACACTGATGGGAACACCATTAGTTTCACATGTATTTAGTCTATTCAAATTTTGACCTGATGACGGCACCCGATGAAAAGTCAGGGGAACATCAAAGTCAGTGAGATACGATGTCTGGGGGCTTTAAATATCTCAACAGAAATTTATCTTAGTCCACCTATTAGACCTGCTGGTGTCACTAGAGGAAAAGCTGAGAAACACCAAAGTATTTTATTTGAAATTCAGCCTCCTATTATGAATTGGCTTGTAACTGCATTAACTACCCATCCATCCATCCATCCATCCATCCATCCATCCATTTTCTAACCTGCTTATCCTGAGAGTGGGGGTGCTGGAGCCGGAGGCGGGGTTCATCATGCACTGGATGCCAGTCAGTTGCAGTGCTCACATTGAAAGACAACCATTCACACTTAAGGCCAGTTTAGATTCGCCAATTAACCTAAACTGCATGACTTTGGATTGTGGGAGGAAGCTGGAGAACCCAGTCAATGCAAACTCCTCACAGAGGGTCACCAGAGCCCTCGTGCTGCGAGGCGACAGTGGATGTGTCGCCCTGCATTAACTAAACTTAACAAAAATTCCTTAAAGTGAGCCTTTTTTAACTTATTCTGAGAAATGCACCAGCAGATAAATATGCTTATTTCAAGCAAAAGAGAAGCTCGTGTCTAAAACGTTTTCACTTAAATCTGATAGGGCAATTTTGCAGTGAAGCTTGAAATGGGTGGCATTAGGCGGGCTGCCAGTGTGTGAAAAGAATGTGTGAAAAGGAGGGGGCGTCGGGGGTTGAAAATATTGAATTATCAGATGCGTTGTCTCCTGGCTTACATAGAGAAAACCTGTGTAAAGTTCACCAGAGTGAAAGAGGAGAATCACTTTTATCCAGGGTGTGTTTCAATCACTTTTCATTACAGAGGCTCAGAAGCAGAGGCTCGCTGAAGGCTGTTGACAAGCTATAGGGTTGAACATTAAATCTCTCGCTGTGTAGGTAGAATCAAAGCTGCGAGAAAACACACCTCCCTGGGGAGCCCTCTTCTCCAGCAATTATCCTCCAGCAGCTCATGTCACCTCGTACATCGTACAAATTTAGAATAATGCATTCACTGTCTGTCACTGTTAATTTATGCCAAGCTGGTGCATAGCGAGTCAAATCCACTGTTAGTGTTTAAAGTGTTATTTATATGACAGTATGCAGCTACAATGTGTGCAACTTTATCCCATTTTGTGCAGTTTTAGTGCCCAGAGAGATGATCGTGCTCATTATTTTTCTCTAATTTGTCATCTTGTGAGAGATGTGGAAGTGTGTGAAAAATCAATGCATGGTGATTTTCCATACCAGTTTAGGTATCAGACACATTAAGTGTAACATGGTGTGACATTGCACTCTGGGTGTAAGCACATAAATGCAGGGCAGTAGTATGAAAATGACAGTCACATCACAGCAGATCCCAACCGCACAGAACACAAATAAGAGACTCTGGAGTGACTCTGTCCTCGCCATCATCCAAACACTGAAACACTGTTAATCTTCTCAGTAGAGTTTCAGCGAGCTTCACTTCATTCCATTCACTTTTCATTTCATCATTCTGGATATTTCATATTTGACAATAAAGAACAAAAAAGCCAAAAAAAAAAAGAAAAAGAAAGAAAGAATGAAAGGAGGATACAAATAAATAAAAGAGCAGATTTCCTGTAATAGCAAGCAAAAGAGCAAAGATGGGTAACAGGAGAAAAATAAACTACAGAAACCCATTTTTTCCTTTCAAAATTACAGATTTTTTGAGACATTATGTGAGATTATACATTGTGAGTTACACATATCTGACAACCAGTCAGAGTAGAGGACAACAAAGTTGAGAAAAAAAAACAACACAAGATTGAAATAAAACTATTTGGATTTTGAATTTTATGAAAGTGGACTTTCATAAAAACAAGAAAAAGAGGAAAAGAAGAAGTAAGGAAGACGTGGTAGAGGCCTAAAGGAAAGAAGGAAGTGAGAGGGAGGATGGAGGGAATTAGCCTGTTTCAGACCATCCATTAGATTTTTTCAGTAAATACTACTTTGCTCATGGCCTTTCCCTGGTTGGCAACAGCTGAGGTAGAATTAAGAGTGGAGACAGCACCTCTCTGACCCAAAGCCTTCACTACCATCAGGCTGGAGAGGAGGGAAGAGGACAGAAAAAAAGGAGAGATGGAGGGATTATACAGTACAGAGGTATTGATAAGAATTGATTGGAGGGAACTTGATATGTTGAGAGACACAACAGGGGAAAAGAGAAGTTTCCAGACCTGAGTTTTTTTCCACACCCACACACACACCCACACACACTCCTCCTGAACACTGATGCTGTGTTGTACTGAGCTCTATTCTTACCTCCTCTCTCCTGTGTTTCTCTTCTCTTCTGTGTTCAATGAATTCTCTCTCTCTGTCATTCGGTCTTCACTTCCTAGTGATTATAAATACCCTATGGAAGACATTTCAGAGAGTGCAGCCTTGCCGCAGGAGCTGTCCCAGCAAATGGAAATAATATAAATTTGTTTTTGCTGGGAGAATACAATTAGCAACAGAAAATATGAAGCTTCATTCACACGATGATGGATGTAGAGGAATCTGTGCCAGTGAAGACAAAGTCCCAGGGAAAGAGTGTAGCTCAGAAATGTCAGCGTTTTATGAAATAAGAAAAACTGCCTCAGCATTTAATCCTTGAGTTGGTCTGAAATGGCCATCATGATGATACATGGTGTTCTATGGGAAGGTGAAGTAAAAAGTGAGTGTGTTTTACATTCATTTATCTGGGAACCAAGACAGCCAACCTTGTTTTTACCTTGTCTGCCATGTTTTTATACACAAGAGAAGGTTTTAAAATGTTTTCACTCCAACACACAAAGGGCCATGAAATTGGCTTCATAATGAGCAAAACTGTTGAGTTATGAGGCTCCTTTATCAAAACAGTGTGGCTGGATCAACCTGGATTAAACTGGATTAAACAGGATTAGACAGCCATGGGACAAAAATCTGCTGTAATTACAAAATTTGAGACACAAAGTCTGCAGTGGTCATTTTCTCAAGATTATACAAATAGCAATGACAAAACTGTGTAACTAATGCATTTGTCAGAATGTGAAATGCTTCCTGTTTTTAGGGTCAAGTGTTTCACGTGTTTTTCTCTTTAAGATTCTTGCGCAGCAAATATGTGTTGTGAGAACTGTGTCAATAAAATCTACTGTATACCTGTCAACATTTGGATTTGAAAGCAGGAGCCATCCCATCACCCCAACTAATGTCCATATGCCTCTAATATTTAGTCAAATGCATCCTAAAAATCACCATCTGATGTCAAATATCAGTGACACAAAGATCAGGTTAACAAGTTCTTAAATAAATAAGGAACTACAGTTTTGCAGATTCTCCATTCCTCTCTGTTTATCCCTCCTTGAATCCTCACCCTGCCCTTCTCCTTTTTCTTTTGTTTCCATTTTTTTTTTTTTAGCAAAGTTCAAAATAAGGGGGTATTACAGAAAAATATTTCCGAGGAGGAAAAAGAGTAAAATCCAAGTAAATCTCAGGAAAAGCAGGAGGGTCGACAGGTACGCTGCTGTAATATTTGGAGTTTATTTGACTGACTGGATTTCAGGTTCTATGTGTCTGCAAATGTTCCCGAAGAGTTAGAGTTGGAGAAAATCAGCATGTTATGAACTTTCTTCATCCATCACACTCAAAACTAAGGTATTTTTACTCCAGTGTTGACAAACCCAATGAATGCTTTCCAACAGGCTGAGAAACCTGCACAGCTCGAGTGTGACTGTCATATAGTGACAGCCAGTCAGTGCTTCTATGGAGCTGAGACTGTGGATTCACGAGCAGAGGACAATATGTATGCCAGCAGAGAAGAATTGTGGTGAAAACAAAGCAGGTAGTGAATAGTGAAGACATGGTGCCTTTTAAATGGCCCTCTGTTTGCGAGCATCGATTAAGTCTTTGAAAGCGCTTTCAAACGAATGCAATTACAGAACGCACAAATGATCTGCAGCTGAAATGAAAGTCTGGCAAAAGTTAGCAAAATTGAGGTGTTGACATTTGTTTTGTATTTGGTTCTGTCAAGCGGCAAGCAAGTAGTCACAGGACACACACTGCTTTGAACCTGCTCCTCGTTGTATTTGCGGTTTTATACTTTATTAAATAACTGAACCAAAATGAACAAAAGATAACAGACAGCCAAAATATCAACGTAGATAAAACAAAAATTAATTTGTTTTCCGTATATTGTGCAAATTCTCTGAGAACACAGCATTGCAGTGAGGATGAGAAGATGACTTTTATGCGTCACAGCAAACCTTAAAACAGTTACAAGCAAACACAGGTATGACCGCTGTGAGCAGCACAATCCACAGCACATCGTCTGAAACGTTAATCTGATGGCCCGTTTTTCAGGGGGACAGCTTTAGTTCGGGCTCCCACCAAGTCTTTCTTTTTCTAGCAAATGAAACATGCACTCCTTTAGGAAAAAGGACAAACTGTCAGCTGATGCCGTGCGGCTCATGACAGGATCATCGGGAACACATCCTCCCATCTCTAAGAAACTACTGGCCACTTCCTCGCTGACTGCGGTGAAAAGCACACACTCTGCAGAGCAGAGACCTCGTCTTGTTTTAAGCTCTCAGCACTGAGGTCTGGAAGGTACCATTTTTAAAACTTTGATTCAATCTTACATGAAATCCACTGGCCTACATCAGGGCTGCGGTGGAGGAGTTAGTTACACTCGGGCTGTGTGTGCGGTATCATCTCACAGATACTGTGTAACAATGGCTGTGAGGCGTTTATGCCTCTTGCTTTCTCTGCTGTATTTGGCAACTCGAGCAAAAGGCTTCAGCCACTCATGAGTGTTGGACGGCGCCGACCTGAGCTGTTCTTTTTGACGCCGCTCCGAGACTTGGTGCTGGCAGAAGGCTTTGCGCTTTGATAGCTTGAGGAAAGGAAGCCAGGTGAGAAGCCTCTGGTGCAGATTTTGCATTTTGCCTTGTGTAAAGTGGCTGGCTATCCCATTTCATATGGTTGAAAGCTGAAATGTTCCCAACCTGGCAATGTTACTTTTGGTTTTGCATCCATGGCAGTTGCCATTGCTTCCATCTAAGAAAAAAAAATTCTGATGTGATGTGCACAAAGCAGCTGTTTGTAATCCTCTGCAGTTGGCTTTTCAGTAGTGCTGTACTGCAATAGTGCCATTATCTCGACAGTCCTGCCCTATATGAGCATCTGAATATTTATTTCAAGCGTTTACTGAAGCAGACCATGTTATACACAAGTACTTATACACCAGGGCAACAGAATAACTATAGAGATCTAATGACTGCCTGTGCTTGGTTTCTAACATCCCAGCTGTGCCTTTATAAATGAAATCCTGGTAAAGATTAAGCTCAGATAAGTAGTGTCTCTCTTGAACAGTTTTGTCTGTTTCTCATTTATAGTCACAGAACCTCTGACTGTGACTATGTTTTCTATTTTTAGGAGAGCAGATCTCGCTGCAGTCTTTGACTCCTGGTCACTGTGAACAGCCTGCTGATTCCTCTGTGTTCCAGCATTTTGTCAAACAGTATGTACAGCGTCTGCAACAAGGAGCGAGCACAGTTTCCAAAGCTCAGATGACACCTCGCAAATATTTCGTGAGTAAACACTGCTGCAGTGCTCGGCATACAAATGCACAAACAAAATACAAACGCACACTCACGTTGAGCACGTCTCTTTGCCCGCTCGGTCTTACGCGACTAATTTGTGTGTGATAATGTACAGACATCTAATATGCAGAGGGCAGAGGCCTTGGCAGCCAGGTTAGAGCAGCCAGAGCAGATCAATATCCAGACACAAACACTGGCACATCTGTTTGTAGTGCATCAGTGTGTTACTGTGTACACACCAGTGGCGCCGCAGTGGTAGAGTGAAATGCAGAAACAAGAAACAATGGGTTTATGGGTTTTTGCATGAAAAAGAAATCAAGCCAAATGGTCAACTTCAACTGACTAACTCACAATGCAAGGCTCTGGCTAGGACGTTAGAAATACTGAGATCACACATAGCACTGTCCCTAGAAACCAAAATGAAACTCTTTAAATGTTTTATTCATTATTTGGTTGATTCTAAAGTGCTCAGATCTGTCCTTGATATCCTCAGTAGTAAATATGACCCTGGACCTACTTGGACACTCTAAGAATTCTTAATATTTCTCAGACTATAACTGAGGAATCTGAATCTGAGTCTGTTTAATTTAGTAAATATCCATGACGTGAGAATAATGCACCTTTTGGTATCCTGCGAGCTGCTTAAGGTGAAGGAAGGACACAGGGTTGTATTTCATTGGCTGAGTCAATACACACAACACTTTGGGGTCAATACTCCACCGAAAGTAAGAAAGTTTTACTTGTGAAACTTCATTTTTTGGAGGAAACGCCTGACGTGGTGTGACTGATTATAATAATTAACAAAGTATATTTCGTCTTCAAATTCAGGCTTTTTCAAGGCAGCAGCTTATGAAAAATTGTTAGAAGTGAATATTTAGAGGATAGATGTAGGACTTTTGAACTAGCACCAAAATCACACACAAGAAAATTCACACTGTCTAAATGTGGACTTTATTCACGTCTCTTTGCAGCTCATTTAAGCACTGTCCACTTACTTTGTGAATATATTCAGCCTCCGTCTCTGCAGACACGTCATTAGCTGCTATCACACTGGGAGGGTGTTAATTATTAAGGTGTCAAATCACTGTTTTTAAATAATAACAAAAATGAGCTAATCACACCTTTTCAACCGAGACTCATGCGCAATGAGTCTGGCTCTCAAAACAGAAATAACTTCATCTTGCAGACCTAAACAACTCTCCACTCATTTACAGAGTAATGAAATGCAAATGACAAAATGAGTCATTTATAGGCGCTGTATGTAACTATTTACACATAAGTGTTTCAAAGTGTTTATTTAATTTTTCTTTTTGTTGCCAATGTGTGAACAGACTATAATATAACTTAAAAATGGACTCTCTTCATTCCCCTAAAGCACCGACTACATGCAACACTAGCTTAGCTTTAGTAGCTCTATGATATAACTACATATCTAGACGATTTAGATGGTGTTATTTTTCAAGATAGAGCCGCTACAATGTTTGTTATTTGTTTGTTAAAGGATACAAACGAGTTAAAATATTCATAGTTTTGTTTTGTTTTAAATAAAGTACAGTGTGTAGGATTTGATTCTAAACAGATATATTTTGATGACATCGGTATCTTCCTACAGTGTGTAAGCTTTAATGCACACGGGGGTTCATGTGCTCACGTTCTTCCCACTTTATTCCGCTCCTCATGCCCCAACTAACCTGTAAGAGTGGGAGTGACTTGTGCAGAAACACAGATCCCTCACCTGCTTCACACTCAGCCTCTTGTTTTTACTGCCGTAACGCCGCCAAGCTAAACGTGGGAAGTAAATCAGGGATGTTCGGCACCTGAACTATTCTAGAAGGAAACAAGAGAAAACTTCAGACTCATGTTCGTGCTTTCAACTGGATAATCTCCATCCTGAAACATCATTTCATGTGAAGAAGGTTGGCTGGTGACAGGAGGCCAGAAACAGATTAATCCTGTGGTTCTTTTTAGCACTGCAGGGCCACAACTGCAGTGGAGACTACTGAGTGAAACCAACAGTCAGAATACTTCATTTTATAATTGCGTGTTCATTTCATTTTGCTGCCCCATGATCTGTTTGAGCTGGGTAATAATGATGTCTCTGCAGTGCAGAGGACGGGACAGTAATCAGTATAAATGGTCATTTGGTCAGCAGCCCCAGTCAAACGCTTTAATCAGTCCTCTTACAGAACGTTGTTAGCCCTCTCCCATTATCAATACAGTACTTCAATTCAAGTGATTAACTGAGCTCAGTGACTCAGTTTAAACAAGATCACTGACAGGCTGTAGTCAAATAATTTGAATTATGCAAAGCTCAGCTTTCAGCTGTTTGGATTTTCTGGAGTTTCCAGAAAAAAAAGTTTTTAAATATAAATAGCCTTGCAAACCAGGCGAGTCTTGCCACCTTCCTCCAGCCAGTCTGACAGAGTCAGGCACAAATTGGACAGACCAGTCACAGTTTTAAAAGTGTGTCCACATGAGTGACATAAGCAAAACCAGCAGAAACATAAAAATAATAGTGACAAAGGCAAAGTGGCACAATCTGTTGAGTACATTTGGTTTTGAAAGGATGTGAACGTATGGAATCAAAATAATTACACTCAGGGCAACGGTGGCAGAAATCTAATCATGTTGTTGTCCTTCATGAGAAATGACTGAACAGACAGAAGAAAATCTCATCATGTCTGTGTGGAAAGAGTTCACATTACTTTTAAATGATGAATGTCTATGTCTTGTGTATAAAGCAGTTAAATGGCAGTGTATAGATATTATGTATTAGCATAATGTGTATTTTTCAGGCCATGCTGTCCTGCTCACAAACACGTATGTAAGCACATTGTCTGTGTGAGAAAATCTGACAACACACATCTATCACGGCAGAACTAATTTAGTGGTCTGTCACTAAGTTTTAATAATTGATGCACGCCATCAGACACATCAGTGTAAATATACACACACACAGACCAGTAAATACCTCCATCTACCTGCTGCACCACAGATATAGGACACACAGAGCAGGGACACGGACAGGATGACAGGTCCAGCCAGATTTAAAAGGAGCAGCCTGAACAGACAAGAGCTGCTAACAAAATTCTTCAAAAGTCCATGTGGCCAACAATCACCTGCATCCACATTCTGTGTAGGACTCAGCCCTAAGACATGTTTGGTGACAGGTATTCTACTCATAATCACATCTTGTATGAAATGTTTAGGTGGGCACCTCTATCAATGAGATAGGACAGGCATTCAGTGATTGACACACACACACACACACACTAACTAAATTCTGCTTTTAGTTTTTGTGCTGCACAAACTTGAATCACTTTACAACACACACTAAAACTTCTACAATATACTTCTACTTATAGGTCAAAATGAAACCATAATTAAAAACCATTCCACTGCTGAATGTAATGAATGTGTTTTTAACTGTTCTGTGTCGTCTATTTGTTTTCTTTTGCATATTTATTCTGTCTTAAATTGTACTCTCGACATAATTGAAAATGGGGGCATACCTTAATGATTCTGCGGGATTTAAATAAATGTTAAATGAAATGAAAATGAACCTTGAAACAGTTTTAGATTGCCATAATAACTCTTACTATTCATATTAGCCATTAGGAGATCTCTTCTTTGTGTACTTTCTCTGTGCAAAAATGCATTCTAAAGTCAGTTTTACAAGCCTTCAGCAGATGTAGGAAAATAAATGAGTTTCTTCCAAGGTTGCAGTTTTTGTTGTATGAAATTCACTCTTTGTGTTTGTGATGGATGGTAACAAAAGCAGAAAAACTTATGTGGGTATGACATCAGCTTCAGGTACACTTGCTTATACTTTTTTACACAGAATGAATGCAGATTTAGTCTCTTTTAATGGCCAGTGTGAACAGACAGAATGATTATAAGAAGTGAAACCTGTTCGAATGGACGTGGCAACGAATTACCTGTGTTTTGTTTTAGGACAAAATTATGACATTTATCGCTGTACTTTCTCCATCCTCTGAGCAATGTGCACAGTTTTTCTCTGCTTGAATATTACCTGGCCACACATCTGCTGCCCTTCACCACGGTCTTTAATCCCAACTGCGCCCGGTGGAGCTGCTCAGTGGCCATCAGTGGAGCGCTGCAGTTGTAATGGGCAGCTGCCAAGTGTGAATTTGATGAGAGGACCTTGGCATCTGGTAGAGGTTTATTGAGCGTGTACGCTCTGCAACACCTGACTTGATATTCACTCGTTTACTTGAAGAGAACCTGCATCCATCACGCCCCTTGTAAACATGACTGTATGGTGGAAGTGCATGCTGGGTTTTTATGGCACAAATTAGAGCCTCTTCAGAAACCGAGAGCAAACACTGCGGCGACTCAGTTGAATTGCCTCTTCAAAGTTTTCGGCGCTGCCTTCCACATGGCTGGCGACGGCCATGAATGGTTCTATGAACATGACAGTCAAATCTGCTCATTTCCATGGCCTCTCCAGTTACATGACATGAATCCAGCTGAGCATCTGTGAGATGAGATAGAAAAGATGTACTCCAGGTAGAGTCGCAGTGAAAGCAGGGATGGCTGGAATGACAGAAAGCACCTGAGTAAACACGGACTAACATCCCTGCAGAAGGCTGCTGGAGTCCGTGCAACAAACTCACAAAAGCGGTTTTGCTAGCTAACTGGATGAAACTCAATATTAGTGCGTTTGCGTTGAGCCTACATGTGTTTATTTGCCATACTTCCCCGGATGAGCTGTCAAACTTTTATCAAATTCCATATGTTTTTCCCTCTGCAGTGTATCTATTTGTCAAGGTGTCCACTTTTATAATGCGTGAAATTTTCTTCCTGTCGCTATCAGCTGTAAACCACTTTTGCCTGGGACAAGAGCAGGAGGCTGTGGGGTTATCTTGGGCACACACACATACATACACACTCACACATTTACACGCACGCGGTTGGCAGCCAGGCCAGGAGTGAGTGACTATAGTTGTTATCTCAGACATATCTCCAGACAGCGGTTATCCAAATCTGTGCACTCGGCTTGGCACAGCACACCACCCCAAGCCTTTTAGACACACTAGTCTGGACAGATGGATAGGGTAGGGGGAGGCAGGGAGAGAGAGAGAGAGAGAGAGAGAGAGAGAGAGAGAGATGGAGAGTCAGTTTAGATACATTACCAGAGAGAGAGAGATAGAATGAAGGCAGAGGGCGAGAAATTGTAAAGGAGAGGGGTGAGAGTGAGCGAGAGAGTGAAACCATTTAGATGTGCCATGATGGAAAGAAAGAGGGAGCCGGGACAAATGTAAGGAAATAGACTGATGTGGGAGATGGAGGAGCAGATAGAGAGGAAGAGGACAGGACCGGAGAGATGATGCCCTGTCTGTATTAAGCCGCTCTGTGTCAGGAAATTCTCCAATGACCCGACGCTCGCTGACAAATCATGAAACCGTCCCTCACAACACCCAACTTAACAAGTCACTCAGCCTACTGCCGAGTCCAGCTTTTGATTTACTAAACACCAGTGAAAAAAGGGCCACTTGAATTAAATAGTAGCATTTTTCCCCTCTTGTCCTGGAGGTTTGCCACAGGATGTTGAGATAGAGCAGATGAGTGAATGTGATATAAAATTCAAACAGGTGAAATTAGAATTTTTTCAGTGGTACAGGTTTTATATGCAAAAGAGGTTCTGCCCCAGAGACGCTAGAACGAGAGAGAGAGAGAGAGAGAGAGAGAGAGACAGAGAGACAGAGAGACGGAGAGAGAGAGCACATGTTACAATGCTGAAATGTTAGAAATACTGTGGTTACCTACTCGATGTGTTGAGTGTCTGAACTCTGCAAAAACCTTCATCCAATCAAATCATTGAGAGAGTCTTACTCTGATGTTTTATTTAAAGTTTTTTTTCTGTGTATTTACATACAGAAATGCCTTTAACATGATTTTTTTTGCAGCCCATATTACGGCATGCATTTACTCAATTTTGCTAAATGTTGTCTCATAAGAGCCCTGCTCTACAAAAATGCTAAGGAGCAAAAGGGGGAACGAAAATGACATTTTTCAAACACAGCATGCTTCTGGAGTTACACAAATCCATCTTGTCTCAGTTACTAAGACTGTGTTTCTGCAGCATGGCAGCACATGCGGTGTCGATACTAAACTTGCAGCAAACTTGAGGAGAAGTTCATCATTTCTGACTCTTTCAACACTGTAAGACAGCACAGCTGACGTGCTATATGGTACATGCAAAATACATGACGTGGTAGCAGGTGGCTGCGGCTGGTGAAATAGCTCTGCACTGTGACAGCCTCAAACAGCTTGCTACTGTACAAACAGCTGTCATATTTAACATGCTAGTCATTTGTAGCTAACTTCCAAGTTAGCTGCTGCATTGCTGGCCCCAAACACACCGACGATTACATCTCATAGCTTACGCGGCCAAATACAATAAGACACTGAAAGGCTAAAACAACAGTAAACAACATCTGGCTGCACGCTTTGTTTAAATCTAATGCAAACATCTTAAATTCACTGCAGCTGCCACTGCAGATGGGGAACACACGAGGGTTGTTACAAATAAACTTTAGGCTCCAGTCAACAAACGGACATAGTTGAGGAAACAGAGACTGGCCACTGACTGGTCTTTGTGTCTCACTTTGTACATATTTTAATTTTCTGATCTCTATCTCCGTCCATCACACACATAGTTGGAGTTACATGCAGAATCATTTCATAATGTAATTCTACTTCTTCTACTTCTATCTACAGATTTTATGTACAAGGTGTACTGAATGTCTGTTTTTCTTGGAGGTTACTAAGGTTTCTCCATTTTTCTTTCAATTACTTTGTACAAAATTACAGCCAAAGGACAGATATATTGCATGCTCATATTATAAAGCTGCCTTCTGTGGGGAAAAAAAGTGATTTTGTTTTAATAGATAGAACTGACTTCACAACACATGGCAAGGCTTACATAACTCAGGAAACTTTTCTCAGAAACTGAAGATATTCAGTGGGTTTTAATGAATCTAAATATTTCTGTACAGCGTGATATGATCTCTCTCTAATCACTTTTCATTTAATTGAGTCTCCATGTTTTTCCATTTTCACTCCCCTTAATAATGCTATTTTTTTTTTTGGCTGAACGTTTTGATGGCCATTCAAAGCCAAACAACCTCAGCTACCCTCTCTCTTCCTACACTTTGTTAAACTGGTGTTTTCTTGTTGTCTCTCTATCATTAGCGCAACTCTCCTTCCTCCTCTTTTCTTGACTTTTACATCTCTGCCATGCCTTCCTTTTACTTGCTTGTTTTTCGACATTTCTTTTCCATCCCTCCATCAGTGCATGACCTCTCTGCTCTCTCTCCCTCTTCCATTCCTCTTTCTCAGTCATTGTCTCTCTCTCTCTCTCTCTCTCTCTCTCTCTCTCTCTATCTCACTCTCTCTCTCTCGCTCTTACACATATTTGTGCAGACATGAAAGCCTCGAAGACAGAGATCTATAATACATCTGGAGGAGTTGGTAGGAAACTTTCCACTTTGCCAAGGTGGAGCAGATGGACACCGGCATCGTAATGACTGTACACACACACACACACACCTACACACACACGGTGACAATATGGTGCACACGTGTAAGTCAAGTGTGGCTTAGCCTAGACACACACACACACACACACACACACACACACACACACACACACACACACAGCAGTAATGATGCGGCTGTCATTCTGGTTCAGTATGGAGGGAGATGAGCTATGCTGGTTGACAGACACTCTTCAGAGCTCTGCTGGAGATGACTGGGCGCTCTGACACTTGCAGCCCAAGTGTGTGTCTCTGAGAGAGAGAGAGTGTGTGTGTGTGTGTGTGTGAGAGAGAGAGAGAGAGAGAGAGA
>JBAJHX010000062.1:20106297-20117191 GCA_037176925.1 Amniataba percoides
GCAGCCCAAGTGTGTGTCTCTGAGAGAGAGAGAGTGTGTGTGTGTGTGTGTGTGAGAGAGAGAGAGAGAGAGAGAGAGAGAGAGACAGAGAGGAAGTGACAAAGATGGGGAAAACAGATGAAGCAGATGAAGTGGATATGGACACGTGAATTCAGTATTTCTTTACATTCATTTGCACATGTACACTCTATTTATATACATCTGAATGTATGTTAACTGACACATTGTACAATGCTTTGTTTCACCATCCTATCCGATAATGCCGCACTTCTCCTCCCACTGTCAGAGTAGATAGACAATGGGGATCTGAGTCTCACACACACACACACACACACACACATACACACACACAAGACAGAAACCAGAAGGTAATGCACATGCTTGGACTTCTGAAATCCATTTTCAGTTTTCATCTTCTTCTCTTTCCGATCATCTATCTATCCTGTCTATGCTGTCACCATCACTCACAGAAACTCCACTCACTGATTTACTCCACAGTCCCCGTGGGACTGAGCATATGTGTGTGCCTATGAGTATATTTGAGGATGAGAAATGGATTTCTGTGTGCGAGTGTGGCTGAGCAAGAAAGAAATCCTGCACATGCAGAGAAGTTAGTCTGTGTGCATCTGTGCTGCCAACATCCTTTTGTATGCATGTACGCGCTGATCATTACACTACAGGCTGATGACTTTTTGATTACACATTTGCACATGTGTGCGAGCGTAAGTGTCTTTCACAGACTTCAGACGAAAGGAGAACATCACATGCAAACTGGGGCTGCAAATGACAAGGTGCTGACATGGCGCCATTTTTCTCGCTTTCAGGCAGGCTGGTTGCGGAGTGATGAAATGAATTCTGGGCAGTTTAAAGGTGGCTTTTTGACCAGAGTGAGTCACGGCGTAGTTGCAGGTGACCTGGAGTGCAGACAAGCATACAGATGTGTGGTGTACAGATTTGGAGGACCTTCTAATACACCAGGGACTAAATACCACTTGAAAAAGAGAAAACTACATTCATTTTGAATTCCCAGTATTTCTACAGTACAGGTCTCCCTCTGTTTCATACTACATGATATGAGTCATGTGCTCAGGTAGATTAAATGTGCCTAGTAGAGTATTATTAATTTACTACAATGGTTGCTGCCAGTCAGTGCTAACACACTCAAAATGCATTGTGTTTATCACTGAGGTCAAACATGGACATTTTTCAACAATAAAACATTTGCAAACCCATTTTTGACCTGTTTCAGTTCTGCATTATCCTCATCCATGTTTACTAGCCTGCAATCTTCTTCAGTGCTGAGGTAACTGCAGCGGTGTCAAACCACTGGAAGGGTGTGTGCCCGTTCCCACGTGAACGTGACAAACAAAACTCATTCTGCCTGGAACAGCTCTTTCAGCTCCTGGGCCCTGGTTTCTGCTGCTGGAAAAGTTCCTGCTCCTGAAGAACATTCTGATAACGAGGTACTCTGTGTTTAAGAACAGTTGTCTCATAATGCTGTGATTTTGTTCAATTTAGCCTTTAACTGAAATATGGAGAGCACTGTAAGCAGAAAAGTTCACTTCATTTATCAAGAAAAGATTCTGAGTAAATAGAAATATTTTTGCTGACTGTTTTTATGCTTGCTGGGCTGTCATTTTTTAAAATGGCAATCTGGTTATTAAATAAACCCGTGGCCAGGTGTTGATTTAAGCCACAAATGTTTGTGCCTGAGTGATTAGGCTAAGTATATGTGTAGTAGTTTGTGCCCACAGTAATGACATCTCAGTGGTAGTCTGGAACAGACAGTGCCTCTGGGGCTCGGAGATAAGCCTCTGGGTGTATGAGAGATCATCAGCCTCAAAGGTTAACCAGGAGGGTGATAAAAGCTTTGTTATTTGGGTCATGCAGAGAGGGCACCAGCCACCAAAGTGCAGTCAGACAGAGAGCTGCAGCAGCTTGGAGAACGGCACAGGCTCGTACAGGGTGTGCAGACAGGAGAGGGATACCAGCAGCTTTCCCAGGTCCCTAACAGAGAGGGCTGATATATTTACTGTTTTTCCTAGACAACAATCACATGAAATCAAATGAGGCGTGCTTTGTCACTGTGCTGCTACAGCCAGGTTTTGGTGGTACGTGAAGAGCACACATGCAGACAGTAAGGTTGAAAAAGAGCACACATTCAGCCATCCATCCAGCCCACTTTATGTCAAGGTAAACCAGAGAGAAAGAGTCCCTGAAATGTCAGTAAAAATCCCTCATTGCACAGAAAGACTGAGCAAGCGCAACTGCTGTTTACTGGTGAAAGGATTAATCTGGCAACAGCAGCTGCCTCAAGACGCATGTTTACACGTTTATGTTCAGGTAACAAGGTCAGTGTCGATGGTTTGTGATTTATGGTGGTATTTTTTAAAGCACTATCACAAATATCCCCATGATATTATTACTGTAACCACTAATCATAAAAAATACACGTTGTAATAGTCTTAAATAGTGCTGTCAAATCATCACAATTCTTTCTAGCAGTGATTTGTAGTCATTTTGGAAAACAAAATTAAATGTCATCCTGCTGATAGGGGCATCAGATCAGAAAATGTGTGGGTGTCGGCCTGGACAGATATCGTATTTTGTTGTTTTATTTGGAGGAGATGTTGATTACTTGGTAAGCAAATGTCAATTAATTGTCTAAGCAACTTCTAGTTGAAAAGAAATTGGCTGCTCCCAGCTTCTCAAATGCAAATATTTTCTGGGCATGATAGTAAACTCATCATTCTTTGGTCTTAGACTGATGATTATTTAATGTTCAAACTAAACATTCAGTCTATAAATAACCTCATAACTTGACGTTCTCAAGTAACCATGACTGGATGCAATGAAAATAGAACAATTGCCATCAAATGCAAGCTGAAACTTCAGTGTAAAACTCCAAAAAGCTCTCTCTTAAACCCGGTTTGTCCATTCTGGGCTACTGTAAAAACAAGGTGGTGTAAGCTGGCAGACTGTAGAGGAGGATTTGAACGACTCATTGTAAGATAGCAGAAACACAATTCTCAGCTTCACCTTTAATTGAAATAAAAATAATTGTGTGTTATTACCAACTTCACAGTGATTAAAGGATAGTTTGGACTATAAACTTATGATGGGATTTTTTCATTTACAGGAATTAATTTAGTTTAAAAATCATCAGACTGTTTCTTGACTTGTTCGAAGAGCTTCAGCTTTCTCAGGTTTACTGAAGGGACTGATGTTGAGAACTACAGGTTTGTGATAATACTTATCATATTATGTATCTGACCTTGTCTTTTATCGAGTGTTTAGGGAAACATATACTGCGTGCTGTTAAATGATGTTGTTTTAGGTGTGTATGCAGGAAGGCACAGAGAGTTTTTCCCTCAGAATCTTTGTCAAAGTGTTTTTCAAATAAAATCTCAGCACTTAACTCTGAACATGAGTGTGCGCTCTTTCCCCTCTTTCATCTTTTATACATACAAGCGCTCTCCTTCCGTAAAGGTAAAGGTCACTGCCATCTAACTAAACAACAGTTACGCTCACCAAAGGTCACCTATTTGCTGTGTACACAACTGCATAATTAAAAGGTCCCTGATTTGAACGTATCACAATTTACTTTGGAAAAGAAGAGACCGTGGAAGGTTATCACCACAGCAACCCTGTCATTTAGCATACATCCCTTTCTTTTGTAAATGCCAGAGCTAACAGTTCTGACAACTTATTGCCGGGCACTTCCATCAATGGAGGCGAGGCGTTCTCCTTCAATCCCACAGTTCACGCTTTTTGTTCCAGACCTTTTGAGGTGTGAAAATTGACTAACGCCTAGCGGTGTCAAAAAGAATCCCCATGCCACCCACCCATGTACTAAATGCTGAACACATTTTTGGAGGACAGATGCTTGAGGAAAAATGTTCAGGTTTAACTTTTCATCTGCTCAGGGAAGTTCGACTGAGCACCCTCGCTGTGTTTGAGCAGCTGCGCCATTCACACTTATTCACAGGTGGGTGCTCACCACTGTGGCCCCCATCTTCTGCCATTGGACAGAGCCACTGGGGGGTAATTGCCTCACTCAAAGGTGCAACAGCAGTAGAAGTATTTCTAAAAGGGAAGGTTATTTTAGCAGCTCTACCATTTCCAATCTATACTCAACTCTCTAACTTCTTTAACAATTTGTGGGGCTAAAGTCCATTTGACCAGTCAAAAGCTTATTTATGAGGCCTCAGAATTCAATTTTAGCCATCAGTCTGCCACATTAATCCAAGAAATGATGTGCAGGACATACCTGTAATTACAGAATTATGGAACATTTGAAAGCTTTAGATTAATATTGAATGGAATATGTCTGTTCTGAGATTTGGCAAAAACACGTTCCGTTGAAGTTGTCAAAAATGTGTCATCCTTCTCAGTATTTAAAGCTGTAAGAAAAATAATGGAGCTCAGTTTATGTCAGAGTATAAACTGTAGACTAAAGGTCTGTGAGGTTTTGGAGCATGTGCAGGTGAGGGAGCAGTATGAATGACAGCCTGTGACCCCAAAAAACATCTGCTTCATTTTCTACTGTAGTTTAAGCATATTTGTTCACTAGCTATTTAAATAAACTGCAAAAGGACACGTTGCTCTTCTACATTATTCATGTCCAGTGCCTCGTTCTCTTATCACTGATTTCTTAATAATGCAAAATTACAAAAATACATAAAACAAAGAAAGTAATAGAGAAACTTTAACCAGAAAAAAATGCTGGAAAATGAACGAGTATGGATAAAAAGAAATGTGTGTGCGGCTGACTTTCTTTTTTTTATGAGCATATCCATTTAACTGGATCACATTAAAGTCAATTAGCTAATGTCCCTAACCAGAGAGACCTATAATGAGTGCATAATAAGGTTACAGTTTAAAACCACTAAATTATCTGCAAACAAAATTAACTGGGGTAAAGGTCAGGGCTACAGTGTTCCTACAATACTTCAGGGACTCTGGAACAACGTAAGGGAAGACACACAATAAAAGCTGAGGAGACAGAGCAGGGATTTTCCACTCTGGTCTGTTTTGCTGCTGAAACTAAAAAAAAAAAAAGAATTTATCAGATCTCATAATCCCAATCATATATATCAAACTGTTGGGTAAAGACGCGAACTGACCGATGAGGGTTGGTCCAAAGGCACATTTGCGACTCAAGATAGAAAAATCATTACACATCTTTGAACTTAGTGCAATTGATCTACACGCCAGAGCAGTGCAACTAAACCTTAAAGAGAACCTTAAAGTGTGAGAATAGATATGTCAAAGTGGATCAGATAAAGCAAGTGCTCTTTATGTTTCAGACTTACATTTTTCCCTCAATCTGGGCAACAACGTGCATAATTCACCTCAGGGCGAGACAGAAATGAAGCCTGCCACCTCGCAGCGTCTCGTTCCCTTCATGATGGCTGTCTTGCGTGCCTAAAGATACTTTATCTGTCAAGTGGCATAAATCAGCGATGCGAGGATGTGCCTGTGCTTTAATGCACATTTTGCTGTCAAGGTGGGATGAAGAACTACAGTAGGACAGACCACTGGAATAACAAAACAGGAAGGAAGGTGGTAGAGGGAGAGAGAGGGAGAGAGGAGACAGTGAAAAATCACCACAGGGTAGGATGTGAGAGAAGGGAGCATCTGAAGGAAAAGGGAGGTTAGAAGGAAACGTGTGAAACAGAAATGATGCATGAGTGAGAGGAAAGGTGAAAACAGAAGAGGGGAGGAAGGGGAAAAAGGGGAATCACGGGCACGTTTCCATACTGGAACCAAAAAAAACAAGGAGTACGGCACAAGTTAATAGGCAGAGGGAGGAGGAGGAGAGTGATATGAATAGAGGGAGCAGGGAAGAGGAGGGAGTGGAAGCGAGTGTCTCCCAAAAGCAGGCCAGTGTGTAAGTGTGGCAGACTTAGTTACCCCGGGGCTTCCTTTACTCTCATGCCTCCCCAGAGAGGCAATTAACAAAGAAATTATGGCGGAACAATTCACCCAAAGGCTCTGGGTGTCTCTCATGCCGTTTAAGTGTGCTAATCACTTTTTCCATTACAGTACAGAGAGAGAGAGAGAGAAAACGAGGGAGACAGAGGCAGAGTGTGAGAGCAGACAGGCAGAGACCATGAAGAAAATAGAAGGGAAAAAAAAGTACAGATGCGTACAGTCCCACGGTGCGTAGATTGTGATGACATGCAGACCTAATGAATTAGCACCACATTTAATGTGATCTCAGCTACCAGGCTGTAAAGATGATCAGCTGCTGCCATCTCTCCCGTACAGTACAGAGTCAGTTTGGGATACTTGGCACAGGCAGTTGTTAGCGACTCAGCTGCTGGCTAGCATACTGTACTTGCGGCCTACAGTAACTATGGGAAAGTTCTCCATAGATAAAAGTAGCTACTGTAAAAGGATGTCCGAGAGGTCCCATTAGGCTTTAATGTAACATTCTGTATCTTTGTAATCTTGGTAACAACTGTAATTATAATAACATTTTAGGTGAATTAAGATATAAGACGTAAGTAAGTATAGTAAATTGCATATTTTTCTCAAGTAAATTATAACTGATTATTATATTTCTTTTTAATGAAAGCTGCTGGAGATGTGATATTGAGAGGAAGCCCATTAAAAATGCTGTGTGGGAGATGATATAATACAACATCCTTGGGACTTCAAACATATCTGGTGGAGTTTAGAGTGACTGTACAGTGATTTGATTTCTAATGTCTACAACATTTTAATAGACTCCCATGATATTTCTAATCAGTACTGTGATGTGACGTTGTGATTTTAACCAAATGCATATTGTTAATGTTCTTTTTTTTTCCCCCATTGTAACACATGTTACTATTGCAGGTGTTGAGACATGAGTTTATGCATTTTTGTAGTATTAAATCAGTGTGTGCTTCCTGTGCAGTGGCTTTACAGATAGCACATATGTTTGCCCAGTTATCATTCACCCCCACAGCCTTATCAGTCATTTACCATCACGAAGGCAGTGGCCATGGTGTGTGGCAAAATCATTAATTAACAATCATGTTTTGCAGATACAACATACTACCCTAATACTTTAAGATACCTGACACACAAAAAAGCTATTTTCTTAACACAGGTAAATCCGATCCTAACTCAACTTTATGTGTCAGGTATGTGTACACATACAAGGTGCTCAAATTAAAACTTACTCAGCTGCTTACAGAGGCACTAAATAATGAACAGGTGTTGAAAAAGCTGATATTAATTTACACATGAAAAATGATGGGAAAATAAAATTCCACCAAGGTAAGATAAAACAAAAAAAAAAAAAAAAAACAGAGCAGTGATTTTTTGAGCAAACCGAACTTTTTATCAGCTGCCTACAGCTCAACAGAATACAGAATTGATTTGGATAAATTGGCTTGGTAGGCCTCTGCGTGCTTAATAAGGATGCCTGAGCTCAGCTGAGAGCGACACACTTTCTTCTCTTCTTGGATTTATCTTTGGCCTCTGGCAATGTCTGCTGTCAGACAGAATGATTTCATATACAATCTGGAAATGGACTTTAACCACACCTTGATAAAGTCTCACGCAGACAAGTCAGAGGACTCACTCCTCGTTACTGAAACAGAATGCGGCTCACAAACAGTGCTGAGGAGAGGAAATACAGCAGTGCACAACACAGCGACACAAACGCCTCACAGCTGCCGCCCCAGATTACAACTTCACTGTACAATCTGAGGAGCCCGCTCTCATCCCACCAGGCCTCTACCCATACTAATCTAAAACAAACGTCTGCGCTCTAATTAAACGCAATCAAACCGAGCACATCTAACATTTACACTAAACGAAGCTCTATAAATAAAATAGATCTCTTCTAATTTAGGCATCCGAGCATGAAAGGCTGCTCGGCAGCGCCTGAACTCTTTTCCACCTTGCTGGAAGAAACAAACAAATTAGCCAACTTATATTAAAGCATGCCTGCTGTGCACGACAGGTAGCTATTTTCAGGTTGAATTTTTGTCTCAGATCTCGAGTTGGAGTCGTGCAGACTTTATTTGACTGTTGGAGTTTTGGGTGCACTCACATAATCCTCTGAAGAAGTTTGATGTCAAGGTATAAAATTTGTATTTCTTAGCAAGACATAGCTCAAAATATAGGGCTGCACTGTCAAAACGTGTGAGCTTGCATAAACATGCTGTTGAGGGCAAGCAGCTATTCTCAATCCAGGATATCAGTTACAAAGGAGCAGCCAATGGGAACGGAATAGGAATAGAACAGACATAAAGAAGACATTAATTATTCTATTTGTTGCAAGTTATCGCAGCATTTATTGTAGCAATTTTTATTTGTGTGTATTGATGGGTGGGAGGGCATCTACTTTTTTCTTTATGTTGAATACAAAACAAGGCAAAGAAACAACGTGATCTGCCTTATCTCATGATGTGACTGACACGTTGTTCACACAACAAAATCCCAGATTGTCATGGCATTTATGATAAAATCTCAGGTTTTTGTTTGTGTGTGTGCACTGAATGCGTGTGGGAGGGTATGTTTTCTCCCCCTGTGCCCCAGGAGACTTCTGGAGTGTGAAATGAACGCAGCCTGGTAGACACCATCCATGTGACAGATATGCACACAGACACACATCCAAACCTTCTTACAAGAGGCCACATGCTGTATTTAGAGTTGTTAAATACAGCATGTGGCCAATAACATATGGACACCTTGCTTAAAGTAAAACAGTTCAATACTTATATACTTATAATCGTTCCTTTATGAATTGTGTTGTGTTAAAGAAAACTGCACCAATTATATTGATAAATGTGGACTACTTTTAAAGACCTCATTCAGTGTAACACAATACAAGTCAACAGCTCCATAAAGACAATCAAACAACAAAAACTGAACTTTCTAACCTTCATACAAGTAACTAAAGAGCGGTTGTATGAGGCTGCATGAGTTTTCCCAAGGTGGGCCGAGTAAACTGACAGCTGGCTTCATGCTTGTGTACATGAGAGATGTTAATGCAGCACAATACAATCATATTGTGCGTCTGTGTGCGTCCAACTTTGTGGCAGCAGTTCGATTCAACATGACAGTGACCCTGACCTCAACCTCACCCTACAGCTTTGAGATGAACAAGCAGAGCGGCAGAGTTTCCAAAGTCTGATAGAAAACCTCTCCTCCAACCATATTTGTTCACTGTACATACACAATTAAACCATGCTGAGTACGTAACTCTCCCCTGATGTTTAACTACCACTGTGGATGGGATATCGCCTCACATTTGGTGCTAAATCCATTGAGAATGATTAAAGAGCACTTTAATTTGAACTGCCTTATTGGTCCATCTTTAAACTAATGCACAGCAGCTACTTTAGCTGTTGCTACATGGTATCCTAAATATGAATATTCTACCAACAGTTTTTTTATTTGTCTGTATCTTTGTCCTCATGCACATTTTACAAATGGAGTTAGTTTCTCAGAAGTCTCTTACTTTGTTTCTGAAACAAGGCACTACATTTGATTTTTTTTTTTTTTTTTTGTATTTTATAACCCCAGAACGGGGAAATTACTCAGCTCCCTCAAGGGCACAACACTCTGGAAACCTTTGAACGCAATTCCATTGTAAATGTACAACACTTTTCAAACCTTAATTCTAGCCTCGGCTAGGGATTGAACAGTTAAATCACAAGTCTCTAAACCATGGCGTCTTTTGATTGAAGCGGTCGTTTCCAAATGAGAGCGGAGACCGGTTTTCCCTCCGTCCGCCTTGTCCATCCATCCTTGTTATAAAAACCCCTCTTGCCTCTCCGACGTCCCGCGCTTCAACACTACTCCACTCCTGAAACCAGCCGGTATTAAGACTGACTCTTCAATCCCAGACGATCGATGCCGTCACTTACCAACTGAGTCACACCGCTGATTACAGCGTCCCTCAATTTACAGTGCTGTTGGTGGAAGTGGGGGAGGAGAGGGAGGAGGGGTGGGTGGACTGCTAGATGAGCCGGACTCCCCGCTGGGCTAGTTTGGGCATAAATGCTCTGCTGCCTCCAGGTGTAGATGGTTGCAAGGAAATAACTTTATTGCTTACAGTAGCTGCTATGAATGTTTTTAAAAAATCATTTTATCCTTAGATGACTTGGAAAATAACCCCGCTAGGAGGACTTTACAGTCTGCTGCTCTGTTGGAAACCAGCTGAGACTGAGTGAGCTGAGGTTGTGCTGCGCTGTGAGGATCCATGTTGGCCACACTCCTGCTGGCTGATAATTAAAAACACACATGTGCAATCAAGCCCGCATGCTCGATAGTCTTAAAAAGAGAAAATAGATATTTGTTTTATGACATGAAAGAGTAAAATGGTTTGAAAAGCTTGAAAAGAAGACTTCCTGCAGATTCTCCAGGTCACACACACACACACACACACACACACACACACACGGCCCATTACCTGCTGTCAAACAGCCATTTAAAGAAAAATCAAACCAAATTTTGCAGAGGATCACTCAACACTTTTCCTCTGATTCCACATTAAAAGGAGAACGCCGGGAAAGTTAAGAGACAAAAGGCAGCCATTTCCTGACACTTCTCATGTTGGATTACAGTGCTGAGACGGCGCCACAACTTCAACGGAGAGAAACACAATGCAGCTCATTCTGTGAGCTGCCTGACACGCCTCTGTGAAAACATGAAAAACATGAGTGGGAGGAAAAAGAGATATGAAATGAGAGTGTTTCATATCCCTCACTTGTACACAGCTCTATGTGATGTTCTACATAAATCAAAACACAACACAGGATGGAAAAAAAACTCCCATACCCAAGAGTTTTTCTCTTTCTAATCAAATATGATATCTATCTATCTATCTATCTATCTATCTATCTATCTATCTATCTATCTATCTATCTATCTATCTATCTATCTA
>JBAJHX010000062.1:20135104-20152282 GCA_037176925.1 Amniataba percoides
TGTTGGCCTTGTTGGCCTTGATCTCTGCGCTCTATACTGCCGTGGCAACAATGAGAAGCAGTGGGAACATCACCCATTGATTGGAGAGCTTCACTAATGCTCAGCAAGGGTTTCAGACCAGGAGGCACACAGTGAACACCCCATTCACCTACACACACCACATATGTGAGCTGCTCTTCAGTTTCACAGTGAGATCTTGGAAAAAGAGCAGAGGACACAGAGTCAGAGAAACAATGAAACTTGACAGTGTAAATAAATAAATGACTTCATGACCTGACTACAACATGTCAGCAACTCAGCAATAACTTCTACTGCGATGTCTTTGACTATGACCAGAAAGCAGAGGCACAAAGAACTATACAACCAGGTCACTGAAAGTCTCCGGATAAATCCTGATTTAAGTACAATCTACTAAATATATAACTTTTCACAACAAAAATTATTGAAATAAAGCAATAGAAGAGGGGGTGAAGCAAAACAGGGTGACCAATGGAAAGAGGTCGTGTTGAAATGCTAAAACTAAAACACCAAAAAAAGAAGAAAGACTGTGAAAAATGCCAACAACAGTGTTAAAGAACATCAGTCACTTTGCATCTTTTGGGTTTCATCCACTGTGTGGGTGACAGTCCCAGATGTTGCCATACAAAAAATTTGAATAGCAGATTAGCATGACCTCAGTATGAAAATAATTTAAAAAATGGTCACTGTGTCAGTGCATGGCAGATGTAAAAGCTGAGGGAAGCAGCTCTTTCTCTCAGGTGCACAAGTTTTGTAATGTGGTATTTTTGTTGCCTCATTCTGCCGTGTCAAGCCATGTTTGGCTGATTTCTCCACAATGGGCTCCACAATGCTTTATGTGAAGTGTTTTTGAACAGCAGTTTATAGTTTTACAAGAGAAAAGATTTCAAGGATGAGGATTAACGCTTCTGGTTACCGTCCCCACCTCTGATAAAGAGCAGTCAACAGCTTCTCCCCTCAGCTTTTCTCCCATGCAGGGACAGTCACACATTTTTAGGATCAGACTAATGTGTCTGTACTGTCCTGTCAATGCAGTTTTGAGAATATGCTCAAAGTAGTCAACATTAGTCATTTTATGAAGACTTATAACACTAATATTACTTATTACACTAATGCTAGAAGATCAATGCTCTTAAAATTCAATGAATGGTGAGGTTGTGTTTCAAGCCTGGGAAAATAGCCAATAATGTCCAGATCATCACACTTTGGGTTGGGGATTATAGTCTATTTCAACTTGGTTTAAACAGTGTTTTGATGTTTCTGTCTATTTTTTGTCATGCAATGCTTCCATATTTATATGTAGCTCTTGCCGCATGCTTGGTCAGCCAGACTGAGATTCAAATCAAGGCAGTGTGGACTGTTTGAGGCACTTGTCATGTTTTTGTTGTGTGACCAACTTAGATATGCTCCCACCCAAGGTCCACTGTAGTGCAAGACCACGATAGGCAGCTCTGGTCCTTCTGCTCTTTTTAAGATCTACGATGTAATGCACTTTCATCTTGTGGAAAACCTTTGGTTAATGGCCAGAAAAACACACATCCACACGGTGGATGTGCCACGCAGACAGAAGAGGCAGTCAGGACACACCAGTGGTTTCCAAACTGTGAGGCTTGCCTCTGACAGAGGGAGACACTCAAGGCAAAGATGCTGTGTGAGCTAAAAGGGACAGGTGCATGCCGGTGTTCAACACACAACAGGAAGGTGCTCCTGATTTGGTCTGTTTGTCAACACACACAGTGGTCACAGCGTGTGACACACGGCTCACTGAGGAAATTAAGGTACTATTAAACCATTGCCGCCTGACGGCTGCAATTTACGTCAGTAATCAGACTCCTTTTCTGTGTTCTCAGTCAAAACTGAACATTTTTTAAATTTAGTGTGACGTTTCCAAGGATATAATTATCTTTATCACATTATGAAATCATTGTTCCAAATAAACAAAGACAATCTGATTATAAGTCATAGAACAACAGACTTGCCCTCCAATAATCAGATTTTTATGTTTCCTTCTGTATCAGTATGATCCAGTGATAATTGTCTCAAACAGGAAGTGCTAATGCAGCATCCTAATCATGTTAAGTTAGTGACAAATTTATCATCAATTGCCATGAAAAGAAAAGCTCGTGAACGTGAAGTCCAATCTTGTCACATTACTCATCTTATCTTGTCCTATCTGTCTCTCCATCACACTGACACACTACAGCAGTCAGGTTATCACCCACACACACATACCATCTGGCAGAGTGCTGGCTATGACTACTTGTGAACAGAGAGAACAGGTGAGCCCAGCTCGTGTCGCTTTTCAAGATCGCTTCACTCCAGTGTGGTCCACATGTCTAAGAGTTTTTCCAACTGCGGAAACACGCGGAGGTTTGATCTTTATAGTGTAACTGAACCCTATAGACCTCCAGCGCTCATCACAATTCAGGTGGCGGGAAGGAAAAGCATGAAATATGTATGCCTCAGTTGTTGATGTTGCACAGAAACCTTCAGAAATATCAAACAGTCAGAGTCCTACTGTGAAACAAATCAGTGTAGTGATATGGACCCATGCCTCTGGAGGCAGGTAGACCCACTGACGCATACGTGACAGCAGATTGTTAAGTTCAGCTGTGTATACGTGGCAACCCGATGAAACTGATCTAAATACAATACAAGCACGTTTCTGTTCATTGTGCATCTTTTATACCACAGTGTTTTTCACATATTTTCCACATAAATTCTTCACTTGTAACTCCTCACATTAGATTATCATTTATTCCATATGCCAGTTTGAAGGTTTTTTATTATATTAATATAACTGCCTTATGTTCCATGTTTTAGTTGGTATGTATTAGTTTCTGTAATTATTACAAAACAGTATGCTGCATATAAATATAGATATAGATAAAAACTGAAGCAACACCTTTATAATATCAGTGAGATAAACATTTTCTTTTTTTGTGTGAACATCTTTTGAACTTTAAGTTACATCAAATAAAATGAAGCCCACACTAGAATTTTTCTATCAACTTTCTAGCTCATGGAGCTCTCTAACATTTAATGAAGACAAGAACTAGTCTGCTTGATTAAAAAAAAAAAACTTGTGGAGTGGAGATAAAAGATCCAAAAATCAATTTGAAAATGCCTTTGATGAATGTGCATTTTCTCACACAGACAGACACAATCAAGTTGACAAGAGGGATCTGATTTTGTCAATGCAGGTGCTTCTTTAATCACAGTAAAAGTGCAGACCTATTTGTCATAGTTGGCAGCAGTTTCTCACACTGGTTGGTGTGCGTGAAAAAAACATGATGCGCCATAGCGTGATCTACTTTCTTGTTTCAGACTTTGGCTTGTCCCCTCCAATTATCTTCTCCCACTCCTTTGGGAAAATGGGTTTTCTTTGTATAGGAGTTTGGTTGTGACCAAATCCAGCTCTGTGTTCAAATGGCTGCAAGCGACGGCTTTCTCTCTCTTTTCTTTTGATTAGGCCGATCACTGCCACAGAGTGGAAGTGGAAGTACCACCCCACAAGTTTGAGTCAATGACAAACTTCAATCTTAATCAAAACACATCTCACGCTCACTCACCACCACCCACTAAAAAAAAAAAAAAACCTACACACACACATGCACACACACATAAATCGCAGCTGCCATCTCTGTGCTCGAAGTTTGAGTATTCTGTCCAAGGCCAGACAGCTGGTTGGGATTCAGCAGAGAGACTCTTATCGAAAAGAGATTGAAAGCATGCTGATAGACACCTCAGCTAAGGTAGAAAACATTTTAGATCGTCATAAGTCACGGGGCTGATACACACCCAAGTGCCAAAGAACATAAATAATTTATTTTTCTATGTTTACTTTGCATAATAAAGAAAATACATGATCTTTTTATTCTGACCTTTAGGAATACTGTTTCTATGTGATCAAAGATGAACAATTCAGATTATAATTAATTTACTAATAATCGAGATTAATATGTAAGCAAATAATATGTGAACAGTCTTCACGTCACATCTAAAAAAATATAAATTTGTATACACATTATATCAGTAGCTATGAGTTTCTGTGATTCTTTAACATTTGGTTCGCTGGATTGCGCCACTCAAACAGCCTTCATATGTTGCTGCATTTCTGTCACTCTTAAGGATACCCCATGCAGTAAGAATCATTACCGACAGCTTCTGACATCATAGCTTCTTTACGTGGCACACATTATGAAAGAAAAGTAGACTTCCTTGTAGTAAAAATAACCTTTACATGTCCAAGAGTCAGAGACTCTTTGTGCTTGTTTTCACATCAGCTTTTGAAGCAGACACAGAATGTGTCACTGATGGACGACGACATGACTGTTCAGTTTCTCTGATGTTCAAAGTGGATTTTGGTAAAACAACAACTATGTCTGAGAGTGTGTTTCATACGAATCTGTTTCTGTTTGCTCAGTGAGGAAACCGTTGCATCAGATCCTGTTTTCAAGCGGCTGCTTCCAGCTGCACAGCATGAGGCTGAGATCCATTCTGACTGTCTGCTGCAGACTCAAAGTGGTGAATTGCAGCAATCTCTTGAGATTGTTTGGGAAACTGATTACTAAAACATAATAGGGACGCCACTTCCTGCAGACAGCCGTCAGGCACACCAGAGAGGGCAAAGTGCAGTGTCAGTCATTTGTGTCTTGACGGGCCGACTGTCTTTCAGGCTGAGATGGATTTACACCGGCTGTTGAAAATGTAACCTTACTGTGTGAGCATGTCTGGATGTTTTCACCAAAAATGTTTATGTAATAGATTCATCCAAATATCATATCATCAAAACTATATCATAATTACATACCCATGTCCAATATGGGTATATTATATTATATAAGTATGCAACTAATGTGCATTAGCTTTGTACACACTGGTGCAGAGAGCCAGTGCAGACAGTGGAGTTCAGCAGGGGTGGACTGGTGCTGGTGGCACTTAACCATCCATAGATACTGCAACTAAGATCTGTCCATAAGCTAATACTATTTTGATTTTTATGGTATTTTACATCTAGCGTGCTTAATGTGTCCGTGTTTCCCACTTTGCAGTCCTCTTATTCTCAGCCTCCGTTAGTGTGCTGCTGTCTCTGTCCTTGTTCTCACTGCAGCCAAGCAGCATCGCCTCTACTCCGCTGCTTGTATTATTTAGCAGTGCAGTTATGAAAACAGGATTATAAACAAACAATATTTCTTGGATGAGAGGTCAGTTCCACACCCTCTCTCAAACCAGCTGGAAAACCTCACAATAAATAAACTGGAAATGAAATCCGGTCTGAATTTGCCTTTGAGATTGCCATGCAGATTTCTTTGAGTGGTAATGACTGAAGATGACCACATGAACTCATCTCTGCGTTCTTCTGCCTGCTCTGTTAAAGGACCTTCTACGGCCACTGCATAATGTGCTACACTTACCTACGTATTAGTCACATTAAAAACATGTTTCTCCCACTAAAAGATCTAATTGTTGATCTTTTGTTGACCATGTAATCAAGTCAACAATCAGTTTGTTGCATGTCATCTCTTCTTCTTCTTCTTCTTCCATTATTTATTGTCATATCTCTTGAAAAAATACCTACTTGTTATTTGATCTATTTCAGGTTGGTAAACCTGCAATATATGCATACTGTGAATCTCTGTCAACAGCAGTTATGCTCGGCGAGCCTGATAAAATCATTCTACTTCACAAATAAAAAGGTGTGTAATATACTCTGAGTGGGTTTATACTCCTGTGAAAGTAGAACATAACCATTCTGTTCTGGATTTTCTCAAGTCCTTAAAAGCCACAGTACAATTGGCAAAGTACAATTTTAGATATATGAGGTTTCTGTGGGACAGACATTATCCAATAAAATGGATTTAAAAAAAGAAAGCATCAGCCTATGCCTGATTCAGACTGAGAGTGTGTGCCGCATGCAAAATGAAAAGCCCTGGAAAGTCAAATGCCTTCTTCGTTAGATGAGCGTGTGCCCTCCTCTCTCCTTCCCCATCTTCAGACGTAATTAAACAAAAGAAAAGAATGGAGAGTCTCCCGCTCGTGCTGCATTCTGCAGAGATAATTAGACGCGAGAATAAACTAGGAGGACTGATACAGCTCAGTTAGCAAACAAAAGGGGGGAGGGAGTGTACAGGGAGGTCTCAGGCTGCTTCCATATTTAATATTTATAATTCCATTGAAACGGATTTGGCTGTGGCCCCCCAGGCTCTGTTACAGTACATTGAGTCAAACTGCTGGGACGCTCTCTTTAACTAAAGGTGCTGTGGTGGTTTTGGCCTGTAGGGGGCAATTTGGTAACATGACAGCATTTGTGCTACAGTAAAGGGGTGCATTTTGTTGTGTGTGTGTGATGCGGGGATGGCCGTGTACGTGACGGTGGGAGCCTCTGTGTTCAATTCAAAACCAGTTCAGTTTAAGTTGGTTTCCTGCCAAATCCAGATATTTCATCGCATTCAGCAGGAGGAGGCTGACACATTCAAACTGACAAGAAACGGTAACAGATGAAGGTTTTTTCATCAAACAATTCATTGGTGTCTCAATTTACATATGTAACTGAAAGTTCATTTACTTCTGTCTGTGTGTGTGAGTGTGTGAAAAAGCTTTTTTTTTTCTTTTCAGTGTTGCTGAAAGTGTGGTGAGGATTAGTGGTGGTGGTTTTATTTACTATTTTAATTGAAAGGCCCCTGCAAAACGAAGTGCTCTGTATCCTAATTACTCGTACTTAACCCCATGAAAAGATTCAAGGCTCAGTTAGTGACATGATTTCTTTGATGAAAAAAGAAAGATGGGTGGGAGTTACCATGCGGGGTTGCAGAATCTCAATGGCAATGCTGGCGCAGCTGCAGGAACAAAGAAGCAATGATGAAATGTAACTGTAGTCAAACAGATTTTATCAGCACGCTCGCAGTATCCCACTGGGGAGCTTTGGGCCTTTTTCGCTTGCATGTTTACGTGTGGTAAAGATGAACTAACAGAATTATGTATACACTTTACCTAGAAAACAAGCCCTCAGCACAGGACCTTGAGTTTGCTAAGATATGTTAATCAAGATGTTTTGCTTCCACATGCTGGCTGAATTAGCTTCCCCTCCACCGACTGCTGATAAGAGAGAGTGGAGAGAAACGATTTTGTACTGTTCTGAGCACAGTTTTCTCCTTTTCTTATCATTTCCTTTTGACTACATTTTTTATTTATTTATTTTATTCTTTACCTCGCGATTTACCTCACGCGCTCAGGTAATTTCCCACTTCAATTCCTCCCCAAATCTCCCAGCTTGCATTACTTGACGAGCTATGAAGGGCGGCAAACTGTGCTGCTCACGTGGTGTTGAATGATTTGTCACGACAACAACAAACACAGAGATGAAACTTATAACAACATCCAGGTTGTCAAATTTCTCTCTCACACTCCAAACATTTCCAGAATTTCTATAAAGCAATATTGACCACACTAGTTATCTTGATCAGCTGTCAAGTGCTTAAATCCGTCAATAACTGCAGTGCTGAGATCTGTAAAAAGGCACTTAAGTGACACAGTGCCTGTTTGTGCAAAGCAAATAAAGTGTTTACATTTTTCAGACCATGTGACCATGCGTTTGGCAGTTTATAATAACCTGTGTTTACATGCAGAGCAGAAACCAGTGTGCTGCTCTCACACCGATACGATAGCCCCCCCCCCCCCACGTCATACATCTGCTGTGCAACATGTAACAACGAGAAAAGAACCGACATAAATACCCAAATTAACGATGGCTGAATTCTATTTAGCACCCTCCGCTCCACAGCTCCTGTTTGTACTGCGCACGCTGGCTCATTTTCATGGTTTACTGAGCCACTTGAAAAGAATGGAACCCTTGTTAATGCTATTAGCGATGCCTCTGCTGTTCCGACGTCACTGGAAGAAACCAAAAGCTCGGGTGTAAGTAACAATGAAGATGCCATAAGGTGTCCCAGTAAGCCGTGTCAGTGAGCACAACACTGGGCCTGAGGGACTGGCTCACCTAAATGCAATGCAGCTGTCATAAGGTTAATAACTCCACCTGTGCTAATTGGGTTAGTCGCTACGTTTTTTTAAGGGGTAAAATGTACACTGACTTCTAAAGTTCCCTCTACGACAAATGGGCAGCACTGAACGACAGGAAGGAAAGAAATGCTTGCTAACTGTTAAAACATTGTACACATTGTAAATGACATCCTCTCAATGTGCTACACATCCAACACAAGCCAGAGACCCTTATGTAATGAAACTCTGTCAATACAGGATTAAATTAAATTCAAATAACAAATAACATGAAACGAAACTGTGCACGTCTACGAATACTGTGAATAATACCATGTCATTCTTTTCAAAATCGTGATGGTCTATTCCTAATGTTAAAATGTTCTTCTCATTAGACCCACATTGACTTTCTGTTGGTGGACAAACAGTCAAAATCCAAAGATCTGACGGTGTCGGATTCAGCCGTGGTAGGAGGAGTTATGAGTCATTGTGGTTATTTCCACTTCCCTTGCACCCTCACATTTATTCTGAGTCAGTCGTGGCAAACTTTCCAAAAATCTAAACCTTCATCCACAACAGGGATAACAGTAAAAATGCCAAGGCAGAGTCTTTGTGGATGATACAAAGCAGCCATATGCTCTGCATCTTTATATTCTTTACTTTCGCTTCCCTATACACATGAAATTGCAAAGATAACCTTACATCATGAATATTTCTGCAGAACGTATGCGTACCACATGGAATGTTACCGCGTCAGTTCCATCTGCTACATAAGGACACACCTGATTCTCTCATCCTCGGCTTATCCTACAACGCAGCATGGGATGGGATAAAGCTGGGTGTACGTCAGCGTGCATGTGTGAGCGTGTGTGTATGTGTGTGTGTGTGTGTGCTGTGAAATAAAATCTTACAACTGTCACAGTCACGCAGACACACACACATTTAGACATGCTCCAGCTATGGTAAGCTTGTCACTTTGAGGCTCCTCTGTCTCTTTTCTGTGACAGACACACACAAGCACACACACACACACACACACACACACACACACAAACAAATACACAGTCACCAGGGGAGAAAGATAATTCTTTCATTTTATTCAATAACGCAGGATGAGGAAAGAGATTTTGTGAAACTGGAAACTATCAACTTGCAGCAATGGCAAAAAGAGACAGAACAATTAGACGAGTTTCAATAAAGTTTTCTTTTTGCTAAATAAAGGGCAACTGCATCTCTTCTGCACTTTGAACACACAGAAACAGGGGAGAGGCTGATGAGTAAAGAGCAATATGAGAGGTGGAAATGGCCTAAAGCAACTACACGTATGCATACACACACACACACACACACACACACACACACACACACACACACACACACACTCTCTCTCACCGATGAAACCTCCCGAGCAGCGTTGTCATCACTCTTTATTTGCTCTAAGGATCTCCAGAACCAGCTTAATGTACCACTGTGCGCACACACATACACACACACACACGCATCGGGCCAGCTGCAGACACACACACACCATCATAATCTACTATCTCATCGTATTTCCATGTGTCTCATCAATTATACTACGTTCTATAACTTCAGCAATTTTTCACCCGTGACCATCTCAATCTTCAGCAACAAAAACGCCGCTGGAGTGTGAAGCCGTCACCATATGAGCAGTAATTAAAATCTTAAAGAGCCAATCTGCGGCACCAAACTTACTTAACGTGGGCAGAAAGGTTTCACTCTCAGTTTAATTAGCAGGCCTCCTGGAACAAAAGCTAAAGTTTTGACAGTTCAACATAAGTTTTGAATCTATTCATCTTCTGAGTCTTAATATCAGTCAGAATGAAATAAGCTGACTTCTCGTTCAGTCGTCTCATTAATGTATCGATGTAGATGTCTTACATACATAATAATCACTGTAGGAATTCATGGAGTGTACAGAAAATGGTTCTACCTACAGATGAAGGGTAGAGGTGCACAGATCCAGCTGTAAGTTCACAAGCAGTTTATTCAACCAATGCACCTGCAATTAACATCTGGTTTACTATGGCAACAAGTGATGACACAGACGCTGAGTGGGAGCGTCTGACAGGTACATCCTGTCACAGTTCAGTGTCAGGGAAAGCCTTTGTCACACGTCACACTGCGCAGCTGAAATGAGAGTTTACAGCCACCGTTGCAGCTCTGAGGCTGTCGTGCACTTCGTAAAGAAGGTAGCATATGGTATTGATCTGATATCTTTTTTAAGTAGAAGATCATCTGACAATGGCACAACATGAAAATTCAAATTATTGGAATTCATCCTTGCTATAATCTTTGAACCAGAATTCATGGCAACATATTGTTGAAAGTTCTTGAAACAAAATTCACTCACTGGACAGTGGATGGTTGTCTCCCATGGAGGTTTGCCTATAGTGTCACTGATGCAAATACTCATTAAGGAAAATGTCTTTGAAAACATGGACTGAGGCAGGTGGTGATTAAACTATCTGGACTTGTATGTCAAAGTGATTAAAAGTAAAAAGTAAAAAACGATGAACAACAAAATGCAAATAAAAATGTTGCTCATTAGAAGCTCAGTAAACATCATTGAGTTCATGTTCAGGTTTAATGACCACACAGCCAGAACTCTGTCCACTTTTTGTTTTGAACTCATTCAGCACACCTCCTCCGCACCAATTATATTTCTACTGAAAACAAACTAATTAATTTTCTCCATCCATAACACAGCTTTCCATTACTATACATATACATATCAACACCTTTTCATAGAGATGGAGGATTTTCCACACAAAAATGACCCTCAGAAATACCATGAACCTCTGCACACCAGCAGATCTGCAATAAAAATCTCTCTTTATATCTTCTTGTTGCTCTTACTATTTGTGCAATCCTTTGTTGAATGGTGGACACAAGTGTAAATATCAGGTATGTCCATGGGGATGGATGCAGAAAGGCTGAACTGTCCTTCAAAAGCTATCAGAATCAATATCTGTGATCAATATAGTTACACTGGTTTTATATATTCAAATGGACAAACACTTGACAATGGTGAAGAAATGCATAAATGATGATGATTTAGCGATCAGGCAGGAAAAAATATTTACTTTTTTTGCCCCTTAATTCAGCTTATGTCACAATAGAAAGCCTTGACCGGTGCATTCATCAAACTAAGGTCCAATAGCAGCACAACCTCTGCAGCTGACTTTAAAAAGCCTTCAAAACGTCCATCTGCAGGGTGTCACTCTGACACTTAAATGCTGGAACTAACTAATGTCATTTTAAATGACAGGCTGGAGCATAAGCACCTGCTAGATGTGCTGTGTGGCTGGAACGGGTGCACAGAGCCCTGACTTGGCAATACTTTGAACTATAACACATACCAAGTGTGCTGATTATAAAAAGGGCTGCAAAAATCAAATTATTTTATGCAAAAGGAATTGAAATGCCTGTAAAATGATGTAACACATTATAAAGTGTGACAGTTGATGAATCAGCCTGTAGAATGTTTATGGAATAGTTCAGGGGGAAATATTTCTTTATTCTTTATTTCTGTTTCTCTGTATTCTAACCAGTGTTTCTGCGGTGATCACTAAGCAGCTCCACTGGTTAAGCACCTTGTTCAAACACATTTTGACAGTCATGTTTGCACACTCAGTCCACAGGAATGAAACCAGACATAAGCAAGCCTCTCCTGGCAACCTCTCCTCCGAGCAGTGGCTCCAATTTACATGCAGAATGTAGAACACAGCGTAATTAATTCCAGTTGCCAATTTCTCTGCATTTCAGTGTGTATGTGAGGTCTGTCTAATCACTGCTGGGTTTAAAGCATAAAGTAAGGAATGCATTGAAACAGTAGGTCAAAATCCGCATACATGCTACAAACACAGAATACTAAACATAGTATTCGGCTTCATGCCTCGTGCATGTGGAGATATATCTTTCCATTATATGGCAATCTGAAATCATATTGTATGACTTGTTGGTATGATGAGACATTTAAATCTCTGCAGTATAAACACACACAAAGTTCTTTGCCAAACAATTTTCAATAATACATATTTGGATGAATTTCTGTCCAGCCCATATGTTTGTCTATCTCTGGGATCTTAATATCAGACTATTTGGAGCGCTTTCCTTTTACTCTGATGTGCCTCCATCTGTTGCCACTTCCATGTATAATGTAAAGAAATGGGTTCCGTGTGCGCTGTATTTATGTCTGTTTCAGTGGGATACTTGAAAAGCTTGTTGCACTGCTCAAGGTAATATTTTAATTTGAAGGTTTCCTGAATTTTGAGACGAAAGCATCACCTGAAAACTTACAGTAAACATTTCAAACTCAAATCATGTCACTCCTGGTTTCTTTGTTTCTTTTTCTATTCACGAAATCTTGTCTGACCTTTGAGAGCAGAGAAATTAAATGATCTGAGTTTTTCACAGTGTACTGTACAAGTAAACACTACAGGTGTTCACATTCAGTCTCCATACTTTTGAATGGCATATAGGACACTTTATTTAGTTTGAAGAGAAACTGAAACTTAAAAGGTGTCACACAGTGTCACCCACTAGATGTCTGCTTGCTAATGAGTATACCACAAGTTTTTTGCAATTACTGTTTTGTAATTACTGTTATTATAACATTCATTATTATTATTTATTCGATTTTTCATTGTTAGCATTTGCTTTTTAGTTTTTAAGCAAGCAAGCTTCTGAGTGATATAATTCTACTGGGTTTGATTGACATTTGAACAAGCAAGGGGCAGAGAGATACAGACACAAACCTGTGCTGGAATCTTGGCTGCCATTAACAATGTGCTCGCCATTTATGAATGTTGGTTAGGTGGGTAGGTCATGTCTCTGCAGTCTGTTACTGCCAACTTATGACAAAAACTGATGCAGAAAATAAATAAAGCCCAATGATTGGTTATTTTTACTGTAAACTATTTTGACTTGTTGCCAAAAATAAAAAAAAAACAAAAAAAAAAACATGCAGCCTAATTTCAGTTGGACTAACTTGTAAATTTCTCTGAACACTGGCTGCTGTGGCCACAAATGCTAAAACACAGTTTAGCAGAAGCACAAGTGGAGAAGAGTCATGAAGTCCCCGTATAATGATACCTACCTAAAGTTTGCATTTATTGTTTATAAGGGCAAAAAAAGGAGTGGGACATAGTCTCCAGTCAGTACATTCAGAGCAAGTAAGTAACAGTGGGTGCTACAGTAGGCCCTGTTCTTTGTCTCTCAGGCACAGGCTGCTCTAACACACTGGTGAAGGCTGTCAGACCTGTGTGCAGCATGCAAAAAACACCTGAAACATACTCCTGGCTGAAAATGGCACTGACAACTTTCTTTTCCCACTAATATTTTTATCCACAGATTGCGAACTCAAGGTAAAAAGATTTCTGTAGTGCTGTAAACAACACTGTCTGAAAGAAAGGTATCTATACAGAAAAGTAAAAAGGAAAGTTGGGTCAGTTCATTAACAATTAATGATGGCAGCCCATCTCCGTATCGTTCATTTTTGTATTTTTTTAAGTTTCTCTTCATTGTTTCCCTTCACCATGTCCTCGCCACTTCTGAAACCAAACCTTTGGCCCTCATTAGCGAACGTAAGCTAACATGATCTCACTTTAATAATCCCTCTGTGCAGAATGCGGCTGTGTGTTAGTGTTAGGGGTTTGCCTCTGTAATGTGATGATCACTACAATGAGAACCACAAGAAGCAATGCTAGCGCCATGCCTCACTCGTGTGCGGATATACACAAATCCCATGCAGACAGGGTTTGCAACATCAAGACATGCGCAGCCTTGATTGCAAATTAAAATGGACTCAAGTCAGGCAGCAGATTACAAAGCTGGCAAAGCTGCTGCTTTTAGACATTTGTGAAGACGCTGGGGATGGTGATGGATTTACCACTAAGGCGTCCCAGCTGACTTTACACTTATTTCTCCAACTGTCCTTGATATCTCTCTCTCTTCCTCCCTCACTCTTCCCATCTTTCTTTCCGCCTCTCTATGGGAAAGATATTTCTGTCACATGTCCTCATTAAATCACAGACCAGCTAGACTCTGTAATTTGAGAAAAAAATGCCTTCAAACTATACCCACACACACAACCGTAAATGAACAAACGTACTACCCATCAGTGTTCACACACAGGGTTTGTGTAATCCCAACAAACTCTTGCTGTTTACCAGTCAGTATAAATCCAATGTGAAATGGATGCAATCACAGAAAATGCCAATTCCATGATAAGATTGGCACTTCTAATCAAAACCTACCAAACATGTTGCTTTTCAGAATCATGAGAAAAAAAAGACACAATTAAATGGCATTCTGTTTTTGAAAACAGGACATAATGAACAGCTAAGTTGCATGACCTCTTTCCAGCTGTGATCAGACAAAACAGAGAAAACCACGGATTTGTTTTTCCTCGGTGCATCAAACAAACCCGATTTCCTACTGTACATAAACATAAGTAAGAGATGAGAGGAAGAGAGACGGACAGAGAGAGCGGCTTATAAATGAGGAAAGAAGTCATAAATACTGTCGTTTGGAGCTGAGAGCAGCCATGCTGGGCAGGATAGATGGCTTGTTCGCTCATCAGTATCAACACACTGGGATTGTCCTGGAGGAAGCTGGTGGTCGAGAAAATTGGGTTGACTGATAGAACGAGGTGTGGCACTGTGGGGCTGGAGGTGGTAGAGGTGGAAGCAGGGCAACGGCAAAGACATTAATTCAGCGCTGAGACCCACACTTCATATTTAATATCTGGTTAAGACACCGTGGATTCTTCTATGTATATGTACAGTATCTGTGTGATACAGTGTATTTGCGAGTGAGTGATGTATAAACTGTATTTATTACTTTCAGCGTTATTGATATCTCAGTCAAAAAAGGCTCTATTTCCTTGATGTAGTTCATGTCAGAACAGCTCCAAATAGGTAGCATCCTGGTGACACCAGGCATTGCATCAGTGAAGAACTCTTGGTCCGGGTTACTGTCAGTATTCAGTCAGTGAACACTTTTGGTCCCACAGTTTTAGTCGCACTGCCATTATCACCCAATCATCCAGTTGTTGTGGAGCAAGGCACTGGATGGTCGTGATGATAAATTGTGCAGTTGTATGCTATGCATCATGCTGGTATGCATTAGATTTCTTTGTGTGTCGCTTCAGGTATAATGAGGTGTCTGTTTATGCGGCTGACAAGGACATCACATCTAAATAAGTTTGGTTTGGAGTATTTTCGCTTTCAAGCTGTTGCAATTCTGTCCAGATTTCCACAGGAAATTAAGCAGCTGCGACCTCGACTAAAAGGAGCTCATGTGAGCAGCTATTGTCACTTTCAGTCATGAAAAGCCAATGTGTGCATTACTCAGACAGCACTCCATTACGCTGTTACGCTGCTTCGCTGGCTACTTGTTTCTTTGATGGTGGGTTATTGACTGGCAGTTTAGATATGCTGCACATCCAGACGAGAGGCAGTCAAAGCTCAGAGCTGGGAGGAATACTTCCCTGAATTTGGAGGTGTGCCCAAACTGACACGTACTCATTAGTTAGACAAAGGTTATGCATATGGTCAATCATAAAGACATTATCATACTTCAAGGTCAATCACTGCCTCTTGACATTTTGAGCTCATAGTTCAAGAAGGCCCCTCTAAGGTGTTTTCCATTCTGTTGCCTTAGTTGACCTTTTTCTCAGCACTCTGTTGATGTGTCCAGCTTCCCCCCTTGCTTGGGACAACTTACACCTGTATCATTGTTGCTGGTACGCTGAGTTTGGTGACCACACACCTTCCAAAGCAGATTAACTGTAGTATATGTACTATCGATGTGCAGGGAGTATAATTTAGTTTGTGTCTAGTGCTGTTTGCTAGTTCTTATGAATGTTATTCTCATATGAGGCCGATGTGCTCTTGCTTAAATTCAGAATTAATGACCATGTACACCCTACTCTAACAAACTGCAATATATCAGCTCTCACAGGCCCACACACTGTTAAATTATGACAGATTCGACTATACTACAACATATCAGCTTGGATCACATCAGCCATGCTCCAGTCCAGTCAGACTTTGATTTCAGAAGATCAATGAAAACATGTTTTGTAAACTATCTAAATTGCATCATACATGTCATAGAAAATTCAGGCCTCCAACCCACAAAAAATACCAACACAACTCAGGTCTAAACACAAAAAGATTCTCCTGCATAGCTGCTGTCTAATCTGTCACGGCCAACAGAAAGAGAGCGAAAAGATAGGAACAGGCACAAAAAAGATGATAGAAAAATGCAGGAGTGCGAAGAATGCAAGAGTTAGAGCATTTAACGGAGCATTCCCTGCAGGCAGGACTCAAAGAGGGAGGGAAGAAAGATTTGAAAATTAAAAAAAAGAAGAAAAAGAAACAACAAAAACAGTCCTTGGAAAATAAAAGAAAGTAAACAGGTCAAAACGCTTCTTTTCCGGCAAGAGCAAAATCAAGAATAATAAGAGCGAGAGAGAGAGCGCTGAAAGGAGGGAGAGTGATGGTGAAGCCCGGCCAGCTGCCCCTCCACTCCTCCATCTCCTCCTCTACGTGTTGCCGCCAAGGAGAATAAAATGTTTAAATTTCATCTGTGGGACGACCTTCACTGGCTGAGAGTGGAATTAAATTTCTGTGGAGAAGAGTGGATGCAGGAGTGGCGAGACTGAGACAGATCTTGTAGGACATGATTAGAAAATACTGAATAACACGAGCAGGGCTACAATACATAATGAATCACAACTGGCTTGCCGCCTGTGCTTCAGTGAGTGGTGTATTTCAGATAAGAGGTGAAGGTGAAGGGATGTCAGGCTTTGTCCCACTGTGTAATTTGCTCAGGTTTAAAGCGCGTGTGTGCTCTTATACCCGAAAATTAAAATATATACAAACCAACGGCAGCTGCTGGTTTCTGAAAGACTTAATAAGACCTTGTTGCCTGGATTGAATTTAATTTCAGGCCAGTTGGAGACAAAAAAAAAAAAAAAAAATTATAGCTGCAAGCAACATTGCATCAATCAGTACATTTTGGAGACGTTCCCACTTTCCTTTTAATATCCTCACTTCAACTTTGCTGCAGTCAAATGGTGTAAAATAAATGACATGAGACGGAACTACATAATGTGTCAAACATTGCGTA
>JBAJHX010000062.1:20176338-20193197 GCA_037176925.1 Amniataba percoides
TCATAAACTGTACTTTAAAGAGTGACTTCATACCTTTCTGACTAATAATAATAATAATATTAATAATAATAATAATAATAATAATAATAACAAATAATCAATATAAAACATTTATTAGCTTATTACTGTTGGTAGTCGCATTTCTACTACTACTTCTGTTGTTTGCATGCACTCAATACCTTTATGTCTTTACCAATTCCAACTCCATTCTCTCTACTTTTACAGTTGATTTCTTTATTTATATCTCAGGTGGTGGGGGTTTGCAGACTATGCGACAGATTTTTCCTGAGTGTCTGGAGGACAGAATTACTATTGTTTACTCTTCTAAAAAACAGGCTGGGACCAGGCTCAATTAATAGTGTAATAAAGTGACCCTACACTTTCATTTACATTTCCTGACTCAAAAATTAAGTAGCTCTTTGAACCACACAACAGTCTGTGAAGTTCTTTGACAAACTGCAACACAAAAATTTCCTTAGTGATCAGAAACATAAAAACACCTGTATGATGCAACGCCAGGCAATACAATACAAACAACCATGTAATGAGCACCACCGCTATAATGATTTGTTTGCTTTAGACAGCTACTTTAGTTGTTTGTGTGTTGACTCGCGGCTGCACATTCATGGTAATGTTGCCTTTGACTGCATTATTTGGAAAGGTTTTTCTTATACTTTGGAATATAATGATATATATAATAATAATAATAATAATAATAATAATAATAAAGTTTTTATCAAAACATCTTTTGCACAGTAACAATACATTACAAACAGAAGAGCTATTATGAGGCTGTTTTAGAAAACTGCTGTTTTCCTTTATTCTTTTCAAGTCAGTGTTAATTTACAGCAATGTTTCCCATTCCAACTAACACTGTCTTTATAATATACACTTCACATTCACAACTGAAACACCTTAAAACACATAGAAAAAAGGAGATTGTATATTTCAAATGATTATTGTAATAATTATCTGTATAGCTCCTGTGAGTCTAAACAAACCTTCCACAGCATCGGAGAACATTACAGACAATGATTTCATCCCAATTTAGTGTTAGCGTGTTCATCAAAAAGAGCTGCCAATCAGATTGTGAGTAGTGCAGTAGGTTTAAGGCAATCCTTTTGAATAGCTTTTAGAATAGGTGGGGCAAACCTCTATGACTACAGCTGGAATGCAGATTATGCCTTCAGCCCTTTTTGAGAAACATTAATATGTGAAACTGAGAAAGTCGTTCTATTTTTCTTTGTCTTGACAGTGTGCTATTGCTACTTTTACCCAGTAAACACCCTGAGCATAGAACCACACACACACACACACACACACACACACACACATATATATATATATATGGGTGTGACTTCATTCAAGTGTCATTGCTCCTTGTTCTCTAATTCACTCCTTTTAAACCTCAAAATCAGACTAGGTTTGCTGCTCTCTGTCTAACTTCATAATGTTCCAGCTATAAATGGCCCAGAATGAACTGTTCTATATCTGCTGTGAGAATCACGAGGGTAGTACCCCCTTTAAAAATCAATGCTGTTTACATTTTTCTGCAAGTAATGACTGATGCTGGCTTCACTGTGCGTAGAATTCGATTCAGAATGGGCTACAACGGTCACAGATATACGAATGCAGATTAAAGCATAGTGGGGGATCTAGCAATAAGTCTAACTGTGTGACTAATGGCAATATCAAACATGAACTGCATGTTTTACATAAGAGCTGAAAATGGATTGTTAAAGCAGTTTTATTTCCCTAGACTCACAGCCGACAAGCTTTAGATTTCAGACTCATATAGGTGGGACAATGGAGGGTGCACAGAAGTTACATAAATCAAAGTAAAATTGAATCAATATTCCAGCTCTGTGAGAGACTATATGTAGTAGTCCACTAGGATGTTAACTCTCCAGCCCTGCTATGAATCCCCCAATGAGGACCATAGTTCAATTCCCAACTATTGGAGTTTTTTGCTCTGTGATCCATCTTTGTTAGCCTGTCTGCTTTTTCATTGTCCAAATAGAAAGACAAAACACCCAAGTTAAGTTGCATGAAGGTAAGACAGTTTTTCCCCCATTCAGTTCATGCACCCAAATTTTCTTATTTTCCAGCACCTTGTCACACAGAATGAATTTGTTGTGCAATTACATAGGAGGTCCCGAGGCACAAGTCTTCTCACAAAATCTCATCAAACTCTCATCAAAGAAGTTTAACTAGCTTATTTAAAATAAATGTGCAGTCAAACTTGACACAAGCTCCTTCTAACACGTTCCTTATGAGGGGACCTTTTCACGATTTTGCAAAGGCTAGCATAAACTGTACTATTACTGTACATAGTGTGTTTTTTGTTGACTATGAATGATGATGGCCTCTACATTTGGTATTCTTGGACTTCTTGCATCAAGTGCATGCAGAAACACAAATGCTTGGGAAGTGTAATCAGTTTTCATGATAACCTTTGACAGTGCAGAAACAGAGGTCTGAGAAATGTGCATGCTCTTTGGCACTTCAGCACAAACAGAAAATCAGACTGTGAAGAAGATGTAATTGTCCTCATGACAGTTTTTTCACCAAGTACCCCTCATACAAACAAGAGAGTGCTCGCAGCACAGGCTGTGGTTGTGCGGCATGATGCAGCATGTGTCCATAATCTATTGGCAGGATTTTGTTTGAAAATGTTTCCTAGTTTGTATTATCTGTATATCTATGGGTTTCTAAAACTGAGTGATTCACAGACAGAAAAGCCATGTCATTTTCACAGAAAGTTTCAAAAGCATTTCAGCAAAGCACAAGTCCACAGCACATTACCCATGGTTGGAAAGTTTAGTACTAAATATTGTGTGGTTGGTAATTAGGTTTAAAGGACCCCGATCTCACATCGCTTTTTGCAGAGGAACAATATGAACCATTTTCCAGATGTTAGGTATCTAATTATGTTTCAACATGAGACTAAAAAGAAAGGTCAAGCTTTAAATAATAAAATCACCCAGTATTCCAAAAACAAATGACTCCAAACCCATAATGAAGTCAAAATGTTACAGAAAAAGTAGAGATGTAATAGCTGAAGAACTCACTCTGAGCATTAAAAATAAAAGTACTAATTATGCCGTGTACACCTGTCAGTGTTATATTTAATACATTAGGGATTTGTTACGACTGATGCATTCAAAATTCAAAATCAGAAAAACCTTTGTGGATGGATCAACATTTCATTTGCAGTGTAACTAGCCAAAAGTCTATCTGTCAAATAAATTTAGTGGAGTTAAAAAATATTACATTCCCCTCTGAAATGTAATGGATAGAATGGAACAGATAGAAAATGTTGCACAATGGACTGAGAAAAATATTTCACTTTTTACAAGGTTATTGCCTTTACACAGTTTACAGTTTGACGTTGAGTGAGGCGTTCAGGTCTCAGTCCAGCTCAGTCTGTTCCAAGACACTAATGTGGTCATAAGGAAACAGCCAGACTGCTGTTAAATTTTTCCAAGACGGCAAGTCTACTTCATAGAGATGCTAAACAGGTCAGATTATGAATTGGAGACTGTGAGGTGAGGAGACTCTGAATCCCAAAACACACAGTATAATTCAAATGGCAGAACTACTGAGCGCGAACCAGCTGCCGAAATATCTGAAAATAAAATTTTAAAAAAATGTTTGAAAAAGAAAACAAAGAAAAACAACAAAACATCAATATCATCTGAGATTCCCATTGAGAAAAGGAAGAAAAACGCCCTCCATCTTTGTTCTTGTTCCAATTAGACTGCTTAGGGAATGTAAATTGAGTTCTCTTGTTAACATTTGTGACTGCGTCCCATCGGGAAGCAGGGCAGAAAATATCAGACAAGTGCAGGGCCCGCTGATGCTCGACACTGAGAGCACGGAGCTGATGGAAACCGCAGCCTGTCTAAACACCCAACAGTCCTCCTGTAACTTTGCCTCACGGCTGGAAGTGGTTTGTTATTTTAGTCGCTTCTCTAAGGAAGATTCATAGGAATGAGCTCAGGTAGGAAAGTAATCTTATGGCTCATAGAACCCCATTAACTAGCCTGGCCTGTGCTCCATTTCACTCTCGGATAAGTCTGGGAATGAATGATTTAGTGGGAAAGAGGGGGGAGAGAGCATGAGGAAGAAGTAAAGAAAGTGAGGGGAGAACAGTGGGAGTTATCGAGCAGGTCTATTCTCTAATCTAATGGGAAACTAAATGTAATACAGCACTGCCCTGATTTCTTCCCCAGACAATCCTGATAAGAAAAAAAAAATTGCTGGAACAAAATGTTGGCCCTCAGAAATGATGAGCAGACACCAAGGGGACGGTTAGGTTAGAGCCTAGGCCAAATGCTTTCCATAATTCAAGGCAAGAAAGATTACTGTGAAGAATTAACATAATTCTTCACAGGCCATCACCACTCACGCTCATCACCTTTCAGGCAGGTACTCTCCACAAAATGCTTACACTAATCCCAACATTACTGTTCCCACCCATACTCAAGCAGAAAATGTCCTCGGTGGCCCGGTGGAGTAACATTTAGACCATGTCCAAAGCTAACATGAGAGCTGCTGTGAACTGCTGTGAAAAAGAAGGGTTTAAGTTATGTCCTGTGAATCTTCTTATTCCTCTAGGCCCCGGGGTCTCTGTGCCTCTTCTGACTTATTTTCTGTGGCCAATTCTATATTATTCCTAGTCCTCTAAAATGGCCTTAATATGAAGATGAAGTCTGCTCACTGCTAAGAAGGACCTGTGATACTGTCAGACATGTTTCAGCCTTAACTTGGCTTTCAGGATGACAATGGTAAAAGTCGGTCCACCGCTTTAATCGAGACTGAAGTGTTGTGATATGTTGGATGTTGGATGGACTGACATAAAATGTACAGATATTTACTTTGCCCAGAGTTGATATTGAAGATCACCTAATGTTTTCTCTGGTGCCATCAGCAGGTTACATTTTTAACTTAGTAAAGAATCCAAATTTCAACATTTACTTAATGAACTGGCAAAAAACTGATAGAGGCATTCAGGATTTACAGATAACTATACTTACAACTTTGGTTTTATGACCAGAATCTGAAAGCTAATTACAGTCCCATCACTTCTACTTTGTTTTTGTGCTAAATGAAAGAGCAAATGTTTAGTTCAAAGATACTAAACTAATTGTAACTAATTGTGAACATGAAAAAAAGATATTTTGTGAAAGCTGTGAACTGTGTTTCACACAGCATTATTGTGATAACTGACCATAAAATAAAACCATCTGGTACCCTTTGTCCAATTTCATTTGCTCATTTTAGATTGTGACATGGTTGCACTTTTTCATTGGAGTAGACCCATGAAGGTATTTTCAGACAAATATAGCTAACAACCCCAACTGCCAAACACATTATCAATAAGCCTAAACACATGGTAATTAGGCTGGCAGATGTGGCTTGTGACAACTCAAGGTGACACCCTTTTCATTTCCGCTGCGCTGAAGGAAGGCTGAAGGGACCGTTGTTGCCAGCGATTCAAAATAAGATGCCAAAAAAGTTCTGCAGATACCTCTGTGCTTGAGTGGTCACAAGGCCATATGCTTAGACTTTAATTATGAGGGACTTGGGGAGCGTGGGACTCTGGGTTGAACTATGAATCACTGCCACTCAGCCTGCCTCAAAAGCCCCGTTCTACTGGATTTTAAACACTGCCCACACAGGTCTCCCCTTTTCTTCAAATAAACCCAGTTCTGATGCACGTGTTAAATAGACAGCTGCCACCGCAGTAGCTTTCATTTACAGCCTTTTCTGTGTCTAATTAAAATCTGAAAATATTAAACGTTTACTGGTATGGGTAAATGAAAAGAAATGAGTGTTGACGGTGCACACAAAGCTGCACTGAACCCAGCCAACCCCATCTGAGCCAGAACCAGCCAAGCATTTCTTCAGTCCACTAGGAGGTTTTATTGAGATTGTGATCTCTATTCAAGAGAGAACCACATTGAATAAACATATAGCAATTAAGCATATTTAAGTTTAAGCAACAGTACCACGGAAAAAGTCACACGTTAGACATTCACATTATGAAAAGCAATTACCAGTGGAATTGCAAGTAGCTGAAGATGGTATTTTTGTATCTTTGTGTGAAACGATTTCAATTTCTTAATCCCATCACATGTGCCTCAAAGTCACATACTTTTCTATGTGAGTAAAATTGAAGTATGTGCAGAGAAAATTACAATAGACCTCACCTAATGAAACCCAAGGGAATTAAAAAAAAACCCAAAATATATAGCGTATATCAATGACCCAAGAAAAAGCTTATTGTTCTCTTTGTGTATGTGGGGTGTGAGGGGGGATAAAGACAAACTGGTGTGAGTGATGGGCTCTAAACGTCCTTCACCTACCTTTAAAGACAAACTCATACAATCTCATACTTTGTAGTCTTTGATTGAGAGGTTTGCACCACAGACAATCACAGGGGTCATTATTTATCCATACAGCATTGTCCTGCTGCAGCCATTTTTCCCCCCAAATATTAAAAATGAGGAAGAAAATTCAGACTCAAGTCTCAAGTCTCATTAGGTCTAAAACAAGCCTCCTGCTCATACTGACTGCAGGTGGCTGCGAGGCAGGCAGGTCTGTGTCACTGGGAGCCCCAGCCTGAGCTCCCTCCCTCTGGTAACATGCTGTGACCCCCAGCTGTATTAATTATCCCCTCCAATGTTGTCAGCTAATTAACTGACGTTTAACACAGGAAATGGCTAGAGCATTTCCACGCAATTAATCAGCGTCAAGGAATAAATTAAAACCCTTCCTAAACGTGATTACCATTGAGGGTCTGCAGTCAAAATTGAATTTTAATTGTGCTTCAGATGTTATATTTGAGTTACGGTTGAAAACAGAAATGGCTGTTGGAGCAGCTCATGTATTTACACTGCAAGCTATTTCTAATAAATGAAAAGGCCTCCTGACAGCAGATAAGAGCCTAAAATCCAGACCTGTTGGAGTAACTAATAGAAAAAGAAATTAATTCATAAAGGGCATCATGTGCATGTTAAATGAAAATGTTTTACAACAGTGACATTTTGGAAGTAAGTGTACCCCTAAAACACTCAATAACAGTACATTTGGTGTTTCTTACAATATTTAAATAGTCTGGGGAGATTGTAACTGGTTATGAAAAACAGATGACTCTACATGCCCTGCATAAGCAACCCAGACCAACAATGAGCTAATGGGCTATTTATTTATTTTATAGTAAGTGTTTATTTATATAAATATTTATATTTATATAAGAGTGTGTGTGTGTGTGTGTATATATATATATAAATAGTGTTCCCAATTTTGCATACTTATTTTTTACAGCGTATGAATGCGCATTGTGTTCTGCGTCCTGATTGGCTAAGGTTGAACCTGCGCATTGTGTTTTGCGTCCTGATTGGCTAAGGGACGGTAGTTCTCCTCCGTGCCGTGTTTCCTGTACAGTACAGAATGCGTTCAGCTTCCATATTTACATCTTATAAATCTACGAAGGTTTGAACTTTTGAGTGTTTAAACAAGAGAGAAATGCCAGAAAATATTAATGCCTGTCTTAGAAAAGTGTATAAAGTGTGTGGTGAGAGGTTTTACAGCCTTAAAACATTTATTTACAATTGTAAAAATCCTGCTTCGCAGATTTTGCCTATTGCGGGCTATTTCTGGAACGTAACCCCCGCGATAAACGAGGGAACACTGTATATATATATACACACATATACATACTCAGATTGAGACGGAGCAAACCCCAGAACTGTTTGGTTTGACTTCTCTGAACGGTTCCACCCAGTGTCAAGTAATAACCTTTTTTTTTTTTTTTTTTTACCTTTGGAAACATTTACTGATCTCATTTTTTGTCATTAAGATGAATACTCAATAAAATCAGGGGTAAAGTACAAGTATACATTTTCTTGTTGTATATTTTTGTTATACTCTACATTTAAGTTACTCTTATATACACCACGTGTTCATGATGTAGTCATGATGAAGTTGGACGAATGCTGAACAACAATGTCAACGCACCAGAAACTACTAACTGAGAGTGACAGACAGAGAGGAGGAATGGAAAACAGAGGAGCACTTAGGAAAAGAGACCCATGGAGCCTGACAAAGCATAAACTAGTCCAGTGCAAAGAGTGAAGTGACAGGAAGTGTTACGCAGCTGCAGCCCCCTTGGCGGGGAAGCGCGGCTAAAGTGCAGTAACATGAACGGGTCAAAGCACAGCACAGCCAAGTTGTGATCGCCACAGTGCTTTGTAGTGATTTTACATGTGTGCTTGTGTGTGAAATGGAGTGTACCTTATGCATGTGAGGCTGATAGATCACACCGAAGAAAAATACAAAGCTACAGAAGCTACTATGTCAGCTTTAACTGTTTATTTTTTTTTCCCAGGGGAAGGAAAAGAAGGGGAGAGGAGGGGAGGGGAGGGAGGTGATGACAAAGCTGGTGAAATGATGGGCTGTAGATGCCCTTCACATCAACCTCTAAAGATGAACAACTCAGACCAGGAGCTGTTGATAAAGAGACTTGTTCTGCACAGGACTGTGAAGGTATTTCATCGTTTATCCTCTGCCCTGAATTTGTACTGCAGGTGCCACTGAGGTTTTTTTGTAGATAGATTTAATCTTATCTCAGAATTTGTCTCTCCTTGACTTGTAAAAATAAGCATACTGATCACTCATATGAACTGCCAGAAAAAGGCAATTTGGAGCGATGTGTCTGTGAACCTTCTTTTAAGAAAAAAAATGCATAAAATCCAACCCTATAGTCAACAGTTTGTTAGTGCACTCAGTGGCAGTGTGTCCTTTCAAATTCATTTGAAGACAGAAACATCTAAAGCAATTTTAATTGCCCTGTTATATTCTCACTGCACATAACATTTAAATCTAAATATGTTAAGAGACAGATATGTAACTAGTCAGTAATTTAAGTTAAAACTGGATCCCATTGCTACTGTTTAGAGCATATGTTCAGGGATATAAATGCTTACGTTTAAAGCTGATTTAACAGCTTTTTAGGACACTAGAGGGAACAATGTCATTAAAACAATCATAGCAGAAATCTGCTGATCTGTCACAAAGATCAGTACATTTTTACACAGATCAGATAAGATATCATGTGATAAGGCTGTAATTCTCTACATTCATCAAGCAGATAACTTCACCAACCAGAAGAATATTCAGATGTATCATGTCAAGATCCCTTCCACAGATCTAATTTAACGTCACCACCCAACCTTCTTTTGAAAGTCACAAAACACATTTGAACTCAAACTAAAAAAATCATGTGTGTCAGATGTATTTTTTATCTGTTAGACTGCTTTTAAGCTTACAGCAGTTATCAGACTGTTCTTCCAGCCTCAGTGAGTGCGAGACGCTCACACGAATTCTGTTATGAGCTGGACTCTATCAGAGGACGTTGTGTAGCAGTTCAGTGTCGTCCAGCAGAATCCCTCCAACCACAAAAGCTTAATTATTTTATAATTCTGTAAGCTGAGGAACATCCAAGTTTGCTTCAAAAAGGTAGTTGTGTAAATCCTTTCATAAAGCTCATTCAACCATAAAGTTAACTGAAAATCTAACTGACTGTTTTTATCTCATGTCCTGATGTCTCATTGTTCTGATTTAATTAATATGAAAAATAATTAGTAGTAATGAATAATGAGTAAGAGCTTCAAATGTAGCATTTCTATATATATATGTAAATGGATGATTTTATACTTCTGATGTGATTTTTAAGAGATTTCTCATTTTCAAACATAATTGGAAAAAGATGAGTTAAATATAAACTGGTCACATAAAGTAGAGAGAGAAAGAGAGAGAGAGAGAGAAATAAAGAAAGGTCAGTCAGTGTAACCTCCAATAATAGAATAAGATATCCATTTCTTTGTGTTTTGAATTCAAATGTTTTATAATATCCCATGGCTTTGGTAATATTGTTTCTTAAGATCCATGTCCATAAACCTCATTAAAGCAGCTTTAGATCCAAGGCAAGAGAGAAAGATGCAATAGCGGGGGTTTAAATCCAATTAAAGGAAAAAAAGAAATGACTAAATAAAGTGTTTGTGAAAGCTGACATAATTGTTACAGGGTGCACAGCAAAACACAAACAACATAGGAATATACTTCTCCTGCTGAGCAATTATACCACCAGACAACTGAGATCATCATATGGAGGCATTCTGGTTATAAAATGGTACATCTTATTTTACGTTATTTTATGTGAGTAAAAGTTTTCACAAAACTTTTGTCTCACCAAAACTCAGTTTCTGACACTAAATCAACCCCATGTGCAATGACTGCCATGCTTAAGAATTCCCTCCTGAATGTGTCTGTGCTCAATAAATGATGGCCCCCGCATGTTTTTCAAAGTAAATACATGCTGAATAATTGCTGCGCTCCAGCGCACTCTGCATCTCCACTCGTCTTAAAACATCGTACTCGCTGCCTCATCGTGTCCAATCCACATCTTGACTAGAGGGCTGCTGTTTGAGGATTTTGTCTTGAAAACCATTCGGGGAAAGACGAGGGCCCCCGAAGGCATGACCTTCCCTCACTGCCACCAATTATATCAAGGCCTTATGAAATATAGATTATGTGCCATCTCTGTGCTGACATATCTAAAGGCTCGTAGCTCAGGGAGTGTGCGGAGAGGCCGTGGGCAGAACCCGAGGGGAGGCCAGGTTGAATATGACAAGACAAGGGGAATACAGTAACACAAAGAATGACCTTGATGAGGGAAAACCTGGCTGGCTTTGGCTAAGTAAAGGAAAATAAATAAATTAGGAGGCTGACTTCCACGGGACTATGTGATCAATTCAAATCTAATCAAGACTCTAAATATTAAAATGCACTGATTGCAATGATATTCATTACCCTAAACTGCAATCCGGACCAATAACCATGTATTATTAATGGATAGGAGCCCAGTTTGGAACAATTGGCATTTAACTTTGTGTCTTAACCTTTCAGCATAAATGTCAAGACAAATTCTAATAGAAAAAGTTTGAAGTTCATCCAACAGTGATTTCATACATTTCAGCTCAAGTGTGTTTCTGGGCCCATATATATATTCAAACCTTGAAACGCAGTGTGAAAGGCGATCAGAGATGAGATTTACAAACTTTGTTGGCAAGATTTCACATTTCACGGGGATGCATGGTAGAAAGTCATGAAAGCTTTGGAAGCCTTGCCCTCGCTTTCCCACACACATACAAATACACAGCAAATGCTGTGCATCACAGAGAAAAAGATGTGCCAGTGGCAAAATGCTCCCATGATGTAATCAGAAGCTGTACAAGAAGACAAATCTTGTCAGAAAGAACGAAGCCTTACTTCAAGGAAGCAAACTGTGCCTGTTGGGTTTAATCAAATACGAGGTGCTGTTATTGACATGTAATCTTGTGTGGGGTTCAACATGCTTTTGAGGAGTGTCAGTGGGACAAAACGTTCTTTTAAAGATTGTAAAACTACAAAAAAACAGATGAGGATATCTACGGGATTTACCTACATAGTGTACAGCTAGTGCAGTCTAAAGGGTAAAAAAAAAAAAGAGAAATTACTTTCCCAATGGAACTCTTTCACCGAACAGGAAGACGATGACATTGGGCACTTCTGAAAAACTGCAATACATAGAGACAATAACATACAGTACAACATCTACACTTTGTAAAGTTAACATGAGGAGGAAAAAGTGTGGATATGGCTAAGAAAATATGGGTGAGTTTAGGCAACTAGAACACTTGGTTAGATTTGAGATTACAAACTGAATAAAGTGCCATATAAACACAATATTGAGAGAACTACTTTCTCTCTTTTAAAATTTTATAATGACATTTTGACAGGGCCCATCTACAAAACAGGGCCAATAGGTAAAGCAAAAAAAAAAAAAGGTTTCAGTTTTTATGGACATTTTAGGGTGTACACTAGATTTTCTCTCATTCTTTTGTAATTCAGCAAATTAAATGTCAGATTCTATATCACTTTCTATAACAGCTTAACATATCACCTGACATTAAACGTATCCTGTCTGAAGATATAAACTTCCAAAGATTATTCTAGGAAGCGCTCTCCAAATCTGTCTCCCTCTTATGAGAACTTAAACCCTTGTGTCAGCCATTTCAAACCTGTGAGCATAAATGTGTGGCTTTGATGACAAACGACAGGGAGTCGGCTGCAGAGCTGTTGTGACTGGCAGCAGCGACTATTTCACCTTTGGGGTGTTACATGCGTCTGAACGTACTGTACAGCGACGCGGAAGAACTCAAAGACGCGGATGTGATGTGTGTGCTGCAGAGAGCTGAGGCGGTGTTATTATATGGCTGCTAGTGGAGGATGAGAGCGGGTCAAGCCAGCCTCTACTGCCCTTTTAACCTTCACCGATGAATTTCCTCTCCCTGGCTCTGTTCATCCCCGGCTTGGAGACCGTGCAGAAAAACGATCATTCATTCACTTGTTGGTTCCTCTTTGAGTTTTTTTGTTCTTGGCTTTCTTGTCTTTCATCCTGTAGATTTTCACTGTATTTCTTTCCATCTTCTCTACTCTGTCTTTCTCTCTGTCATTTTTCTTTGTCTGTCTTCTCTCTTTTGCTCCATTATCTCTCAAGCTTCATCTTAGGGGAAATCTGCTTAGCAGCCTTGAGCATACTTGCTTTCCAATTAAATCAAGATGTATTTGCCTTTCAAAAGCCTCCCTTTCCTCACTCCTTCTCCCATCGGAATAATTGATGGAGGTCTCTGGCCTCATGATGAATGGCTTCCAAGCCTGGAGATGAATAGAAAGATGAATGATTTCACCCCTGTGAGGGCCAGAGAGTGCTGGAACAAGGAGTGCTGACATTGTGACAAATACACTGACCATAACAACCAAACCTGGCCGAATCAGCAAGGGACGGAGGGGTGTCATGGGCTCATCGCTGCTCAACAGACGTTCCTCTTGCCGACGCCGACGTATGTCTGTCCACCCCACGGACAATTACCTGAGCCTCGCAATTAACTGCAGGCACAGCGATAATACCGATGGCCTGCCAGGAGACGAGAGGAAGTGGCAGTGAGCCAGCGAGCTGAGGATGGAGAGCGCCGCGTTGGATGGTTGTGTTTGTGCACTCAGTGGAAATGCGGAGGCCAAGAGAACAGGTGCAGTAAGGTGAGAAGATGCCCCAGGTGACTTCATGTGGATGGTGCCACCACTTTCCCAGCCAGGATTTCTATGCTGGAACAAGTTTTTCCTCTGCTTTTACACAAGTCGCTGTCATACAGCTGAGAGATAGCAAATGTTTATAAGAACAAATTCAATGGCCGTATGATGGGCCATCTGTTTTAAAGGACCAATAAGCAAGATTGTTACTGCCCCATAGAACATAACGGCCATAATAGATACACGCAAGGGATGAAAGGATTGGTGATAAGTACCAATGGCTCATTTATTATGTGACCAGCTAGATTTTAAGAAATTTCTGGGCTAAACAAAAAGAAAGCATACTCCCATTTAAGTTGGTACCATCATGGTAAAGGATTTGTCAGACCGGTGTTGATTTGACTGCATGGTATTTCTTTAGTTTGGCTTCTTCATCGCTCTGCAAATGCACCTTCATTCTCTTTGGCATTTTTGAACATTATGTGACTTACTCACTCCATGGAAACAGGGGTTTAGTGACTTTAAATGTAATGTCTCTCACCACGTGAATCACGATAGGTCAGCTATAATAGAAATCTGACAATCATTTCACAAAGACATATAAAGAAGTCTCAGGAACAAACAGGACAGTCTGCATGAGTCACACACACCGAAAAGCCATGTGATGTGGGAGAGGAAGAGAACCGTGACAATGTGCCCAAAACGGAAAGACAAATGCAGCTGTAAAGTACATTATCTGTTCCAGGGCTACTGTACTTGACTGTATTATATTTTAAGTTGTTTCTTATTTTTATGTTAAGTAAATGGCCAAAATATGAAATTTACTATGCAACACATTTTTTTTATGCTTGAAGCAGTGCTGGGTTCACTGAGTGAATACATGTCAGCTTGCATGAGGCATCATTTCTGACAAGGCGGTGGAAGACTGACAGTTTACTGAGAAACACCTTAAATACAAGAGCTCGAGGGTAGTGCCGTCTTCCCTCATACTGTCAAACTGCAGCCATGACATAACACTGTGTTAGGATGCTATTGTCAGAAATTGAATCCTTTAATTGCCTACAAAAGTTGGTAGACACATTGGATCTTCAATTCATTATTTTGCTGCTGCTTCGCTTTGCAGCAGAGCCTTAAGAAAGCCTTCAACCAGGAATCATTACGAAAAAGTGTTGGCAGTGTTGTCACGTAGAGTTGCAGAATTGTAAATTGTGAACATCTTTACCTTGAAAATAGTAGTTTGGAGTGAATGCTGTATTAATTCTTTTTGGAGTTTTTCTCCACACTTCACAGTCATACTGGAATAACGGTCTACAGCATCAATACATGGAAGATACTCCTTTTTGTTGCAAATTCAATATACCCAATTTGCTTGTTTATGTAGCACCTTTGTGCCAAGCTAATCGTACTGAGACTAGCTTCATATTTAGAATACATACATGAGAAAGACAAAAATCATCTTATGTAAGTCTCAGCAAGAAAGTGAAAAAGCATGATCTTCCTGGATGTCTGTGCCTTGAAAGTTATTAATTTCCTCAACAGCAGAGATAGCAGCAAGAAGGAGAGTGTGGATGGATATAATAAGAAAGAAAGAATTGTAAAATCTACTTTCACATCTACGATAAGTTTATGGTAACTGTAGATTTTATTGAATACTAACAAAGAAATTGCTGTTAAACTCAATAAACCTAAAATCACAAAGGTTTCAACTTTAAGTGCTGTTTATTTTGCTGTTTTAATTTATTTTTGAATCGGGACACTAAACTCCCGAGTGGATGAGAGGCTAGTCCAGATGTGACAGTTCAGCTCTCTATATGCTGAATTGTCACATTGTGGCTTATCTTTGGACCCCCACATTGTACTTTCCATGCATTTTCTAGCATCAAACATCACTTCACTTCTAGCATTGGTCAGGGACACAGTGAAAACTGCATCACTGTCCCCCAGAGTACACTGTGTGCTTCTATGACACCCTGCACGATGCTTTGAAACGATATCTCAATTTGTGATATTACTCTTCAATAAAAGCCTGTGGCTGCTACAGCAAAGCCCAACACAGTAGCATGAGAGGAGAAGTGCTGCTGCGTGCAGGCTCTGTTGTGGGGCCGTGTGCACTGTGAGCCTGGGGCAATGTAGGGATAAAAAGGTTTGAACTGCGCACAGAGAGAGGGGACAGAGGGGGGACAGAGAGGGAACAGGGGCTCAGGGACATGGCAGCGCAGGATCCATTTAAATTAGATGGTTTTAATATCCTCTAAAGTTTCCAATAAACAGCAGCTGGAACCACTGCCATCCTGTCATCATCAGATTGTCCGTCACCTCCGACGTAACCTCAGTTGATGCGCTTTTGAATTGCTGCCCTGACCGGCCTTGTATATCTGCTGTTATATCAACAACAAGCAATAAACCCATCTTGCAATCTGCTGCTTTCGATGCTGTAAGGCAATTCAGAGGCAGTTACACAGGTGCCTGGAATAAGCTTAGCCAGCAGGCTGCCTGAATGAAACATTTCCAGGAAATATGCTGAAATATAATTATTAATTTTTCACTCTCTATTGTAGTACTCTCCACCACAATCCAAACACGGAGAAAAAGGTTATTACTCTGGTGATGCTGGCAGAGCAGAGGAGGATCTACACTCCACGACAGATGTCTGCTCTTTATGAAACTCCTGCATGTTCTACAATGTAAATAGCAGCCCTGAGAAATAATAATCAAAATATTATATTCTGCTTTCTGACAAAACGGAGTGCTTCGTTCTGCAGTTAGACAACTTTCTCACAGGCTGTTTTTACCCTATCCAACTCGTCAATCAAACACTCATGCCTATGACTGCTCTGCATAATTTCAAACATTTAAAACACAAAACTGTTAAACCAAGCAAAACAAAGTGAGGTCAAACTCAGCAGATAATGAGGCGCCCAGATGGATGGACACAATTTTTTTGGCCTTCTGGAGTGGTTTGATATTTAGGAAGCCAAGATTTCCCTTCTTCCTTCCCTTCTCCGTCTATGTGTTAATGGCAGCTGCTTCACGCAGGACGGCTGTGTGCGTCGTCGCCATGTGCTGCGCTGGTAATGAAGAGAGCAGCGAGGTGGCTTCTGATGTCACTGACTAATGAATGCCAACAGTGGCGGTCGTGCCCACCCTCCCCCACACACTTCCCACCCTCCCCCAGACACTTCCCAGATGAAAAAAATGATCTTGCTAATGTTCTACTTCATGTTCATTACTGAGTTGGATGGTGTGCTGAGAAGTGTGAGCATGAGTTGCACTGTAAGAAAAGCATCTAGAGAAGAATGTACATGTGTGGGGGTATCCATTCCCTGGTAAAAGAAAAAGAAAAAAACAGTCATCTTAGAAAAGAAAGAATTAGGATGGGGGGCATGTAAATGGCTCTGGAAGGCAGTCATTCATTCATTTAACTGCTTAAGGGTAACTTGATTTTGGATGGTATGTTTTCTGGCTATGTTACTATGGTGTACTATGCTGATGCAGCACAAAGCTCAGCCTCTGCATTGTGGGTCAATAGTCCAAGGCTGCCAGTGAAAAACCTGATTGCAGTCCTGCTCTTTCCTGTTTTCTTCACTTCTAATGTGCCTGATAGGACAGTGCATCTGGTTTAGTGGTTAGCCTCACAGCGAGAGGTGGGTTCGACTCCCGGTTGAGGCAGGCCCTTCTGTGCGGAGTTTGCATGTTCTCCCTGTGTCTGCGTGGGTTCTCTC
>JBAJHX010000062.1:20194524-20210704 GCA_037176925.1 Amniataba percoides
GCATGTTCTCCCTGTGTCTGCGTGGGTTCTCTCCGGGTACTCCGGCTTCCTCCCACCATCCAAAGACATGCAGGTTAGATTGATTGGGGAAACTAAATTGCCCGTAGTGTGTGAATGTGAGTGTGAATGGTTGTATGTCTTCTATGACTGGCGACCAGTCCAGGGTGTACCCCGCCTTCGCCCTAAGATAGCTGGGATAGGCTCCAGAGTGCAGGATACAGCGGGTTAGAAAATGGATGGATGGAAAAGTATAACAGTAGGATTTGTCACTTGTGATTGTCGTAAACTCAACATTCATTGGTCCCTTCTTACTGGGTTCATGTGCACATGCTTGCGTTGTCCTACACCTACGCAAAATGTGGACACAATGCCACTGTAGCACAGATCTTTACAGCTGTAAAGCCCAAATATGTTTGATACACATGTTGTACAAGAAAATGTCAAAGCTTCTTGGCTTATGTTCTGTGTCGCATATATTGTGATTAAGGAAAGAGAGGACAGAGAATTTTAGGAAAGTGGATGAGGGTCATACAAAGCAGCTTTGCCACCAGAGACTGGGATTAAATGTGGAGTTCTATCATTGGTTAGGTTAAGGGTCAGTCATGGCCCCTAGCCAAGCACTGTGTCTATACAAAATCAGTAAAAGCTTTAATTATGCTTTCCACACTGCAATCTACATGAATAAAGTGTGTAACACATGGTAAGTTTTGACATTATTACAAACATTATAAATGACAGCAACAATGTCAGAACGTATATGCAAACACATCGGGCTACACAAACAACATTCCACAATGATTATCAAGCCCTGAGAAGTTGACTTTCTTTGAGTAATGAGAATTTCCGACAGGCCAGTGATGAAGTACCATTGCGCAGCTGTGAGCTAGCGGAGTGAACTATGAAATATGGTTTCATACCTGTGAGGTATTCTGGGTCGGGCACAGGGTCCGACAGCTCCTCGTGGCACTGAACCTCCGTTGGCACCGACGCCACCACCATGCCATCTGGGAGCTGCTGCTCGATGCCTCGGGCAAAGTTTTTCTGCCTGTTGTAGAGAGAGAGGAGAAAATGGGAGGTCCCATTTAGAAACAGAAGCATGTGGTCATTAAACATATGTAAAACCGAGAAGGAAACAGGCAGTATGATGGATACGAGGAAACAAGGAAGTACAGTGATGAAAGGTAGAGATAAAAATCAGAGATGATGTAAGGGTGGGAGGACAAAAGTCGAAATGTATTGCATATGATGTACTAACCCAAGATCTTTCAGGCTTCTCTTTTCTTTTGAATTTGAGATGAATAAAACAGTGACAAAAGATTTTTCCCCTCATAATTCTGCTCTTGTGACAGTTTGAAGGACCACCTACTGTACCAGGATTTACACACAGTAGCTGTAATGTAACAAATGGTGCCTTTTCTACTGCTGGTGACTTGAAAATGTAATTCCCACATCAGAGCAGGTGTAACGTTTCAATCAATGTGCAGTCAAGAAACTAAATCTTTTAGTACCTGTCTGAAATTCGATGATGATTAGCACATCATTGATGGTGACGGTTCACAAGAATTAGCAAAACTATAGATGCCATATAAAGCCAACTGCTCTGGTCTCGTTGGAAACCCTCAACAACATGACATCAACAAGTGTTATGTTTTCATTGTCTAAAAAGGCGGCTGATTAAACACTATAAATCAGCTGGAGACGGCCATATGCGTGGGTGGAAATCAAGCTCATCTGTTCCATCTGAAAAAAAGAATGTTTATGCACATGTAGGTATAAATACACTGTGCATTTTTAACTTAAAAACTGTGCACAGCCATTCTGTCATGAGAGTAAAAAGGCTGTCATGCATCTAGCTGCTGATTTCCAGAGGACATAAAAAGAGAAGTTGCAATAAATTGCTCATTCCTGTCATCAGACTCAATGGAAAATCCTGCAAGAAAATGTAATCTTATCTAATAATTAAACTAAATGAATTAATAAAACATGTTCTCCCAGTACTGCTATTTAAACTGCATTCTCAGCACTGTAGCATTTAAAATCTAAGATTGTAGGTGATATTAGATTTTGATTGTGATTAGTTACATGACAAAATAGGGCTATTTTCCCCAGAAATATCAACTGCTCTGGCATGTCTCTCAAAACTACATTTAAGAAAATGTTGCCAAAAGTGGAGAGAAGTGAGATGAGCAGTAAGACTTAATGAAGGTTTAAAGGACAGAGTAGATCAATGATAAATAAATAAGTGTGTTTCTTATGTGTGGCACATTGTAAAGCAATACTTTCTGGCACATTATATGGGGAAAATCAATGCATGGTAACGATTATGCAGGACCGTACAGAGGATTGAAGAGACAAAGTCTCACATAAAGCATGTCATTTTTCATTAAGTTGATTGTTCTGGTGCAACGTGACTCATCTTCAGTCTGAAAGCTGATGTCCTCATTTGTCCGTTGCAGCGAATGACTCTTGGTTGAACTCATTCATTTTGTCCCCTCCATCATTCTTTGTCTCAATGCCAGTTAGGTTCACAACAAGGTTCCACAACAGAATGACTTCAATAAATCAGTAACTTGAGTCATTCAGGTGACTCGGGACCACAGCTGATGAGAACATGTCTTTATTTTTCTCCTGTAGGAATCTGTAGTCCTCTATTATTTTGATTCTACATTAATATTTCTTTAAAGTACAAAGTGCATTGTGCATTAGGAGACAGAAATTATTGCTCTATTAAATAATATCACTTAAAGCTGCATCCCTTTTTTCATGGTCATTTGGAGTACATTATGATAGACTTATGAAGTTTAGTTTAGTTGAGCTCTGTTTTGATGTCTACCAACCCCGGAAAACTGGTAACTGGAAGGTTGGACAACACCATAAACATTGTTAACATCCTAAAAACCTACAAAATTAGTCATTGTCATTGGAATGAATGTAAGATCCAGTTAGTGAAAACCTAAAATTATCCTTAAACATGGTTGGTGTGTATGGTACAAGTATTCTATTGGGATGGGAAAAGCAAAAAAAACATAGAGTCAGTCTAAACATCTCTGCATGAATGACTCATTTGCTCTCAAATTTCAAATGACCCCTTACTGTATGCTGAGCTGCTTCCCTACCAGTAAACATGTCTGACACCAGTTATTAAGTTAAACAGATAAGATCTAGAGCATCTCAATTAGCCTAAATGGATGATCTTCTCAGTTGCAAACACTTTTAAGATGAGTGTATTTCTGAAAAAAAGAAAGTGTTGCTAAAAGCCTCGCACCTTTAAAACATACATTACTGTGGCCAATAAAAAAGCATGTAAGGTCCTCATAGTTCACACTGATGACACATTTCCTGTTGATATACGCCATGCATAATATACCATTCAATTCCTGCAGTGTTCTGGGGCTGAGCTGTGAAAATAAAAAAAGGATACACAAGCACTTACAAATCACAAACTGCTGCCTTTGGGAAAGTCACAGCTTGAACAACAGAAGCCACTGGCTGGAGCAGAAACAGCACTGGAGCGGTTGTGTCAAATACCACTTTTCAAATGACATTTTATTTGCACGGTCATGGCGTGGCCAGGGGTGTGACAGTAATTAGAAGGAAATCAAGCTCATAAAAACAATGCAAAGTTAGCTGCCGGTGATGTGAAGCGGCGCTTATCCGCTGAGGTGGCTGCGTGGTAAGGCACGAAATTGGGTTGACACTTCTTCATTCATTTGCGAAGCTCTGGAGTGGAATCGTGTAGAACGATAAATAAAGAATGCACAGCGTCAACGCTGTGTTCGTTACATATATACACAATCTTGGTTGGGATTTTCTTGACATTGCTTGACACTGGCAGCTAAACACACAAATAAGTGCTTTCAGCAGAAAGTGACAAAGCACACAAATTGGAAATGTAATGACTGAATCTCATGTTTTGCTGAGGATTAAATACATACATTTTTCCTTTCTTAGATGAATGCTATGTACGACAAATGCTATGTACAACACAGGCTGAGTTCCTACCACTGCATTCATGACTGAAGATGACTGTTCATTCTGTGGGAGGCCAGCATGTAACATTTAACAGCCATCTGTCACAGTAAGGACGTCATAATTCACTTTCCCAGATTTTAAACTCCCAAAACTTACTTAAGACATTTTTCTTTCTAGGAAGAGATAATGTGAAGCAGACACTTGTTTGATTAATTACTGAATTATCACAAAGCACAGGTGCACTTTTGATTAACGACAAAACCCTTTCACTCTTTTGTTTTGTTTTCCTGACGATGATCCCCCTGACTGTGTGACTGAGTGAACTCACAGCTCTCGGAGCCAATCGGGACCACCAACTACTCATTCCCACCCCACACTCCCAGACACATTTCATATTTTAATTAACTCAGTCATTGAAGGTATTCCTCTTGAGGGGGATTTTGAGGGTGTGGTACACTAGACTGAGGTGAACTGAAAAAGCAAGAGGGCAAAAAAAAGATAGATGCCTGCAAAAAGTAGTTTGGTTCGGGGGAGGGGTTGTCAGGTGGGAGCGTGGTCTTAATCATTGATCCCAAGCAGCCACCAGAATGAGAACAAAGGGCACTAAAATATTCATTAAAACCTGCTCTGAGCTTGTTGTGTGAAAGAGGAATAGAGAGGAGGAGGGGGGGAGGGGAGGGAGAGGGGACAGTGTTAGGAGTAATGAGAGGAGGTTAGCTTTTTAACATCTCATTACTGGAGTCCACTGGCTCCCACAGAGACAGGAAGATAGAGACCCTGTCACTGAGCTCTGTAATATGAAACCAGATCATATCGTGCTCGGTGCTCCCGAGATGCCACAGCGATAGGGCCTCCTTCCTGAGCACCGACGCCCATATCTCATGTTGCTTTGTAACCCAAATCATCTCATGCCCCACAAGTCTGCCATCACCGACAATGATACGACCGGATTTGACTTGCCAGGAAGTCCAATAAATGAGTTTGTGAAGTGATAATAACAAGTCTGCCCGTGAAGCTTCCAGCACACAGAGGGCGGCGTGTACTTCCCTTTCCGAAAAACATGAGAAGGATTTCAGGGCCGCTGAGCTCGGCAGATGAACCATGAGGAAGGCGTGCTGGGTAGAGAGTTTCAAACTAGCTCTGTGTGTGTATGTGTGTGTGTGTGATGGCTCTCAGGAGATGTGGCTGAAAGGACTTGGTTGTCCGGTAGACGGGGAGTCCGCACACCTACTGCGGGCCATGTGTGTATGTGTTAAAGCGTAAAAGTGCCCTTTTTTTTTCTATTTGCGTATGTGTATGTTGTTGCCACACCACTGCTGCTTCCTTGTTAGTCTCCTTCCTTCCGTTGCTGGTCCAGAGTGTCTAAATTGAAAGACCTTAGAGGGGGAATGCAAAACTTTATTTTCCCATATAAATAAAACATTAGCACTCACATCTTTCACTTGGAGGGATTGTTTACATTTTCTGATTTTCTGTGAATGAGGAGATTGTGCGTGGGATGAAGAGAATCGAGGAAGAAATAAAGAAAACGTGTTTTGCAGGACAACAACAAAAAAGAAGAACAATTTTACAGTGGTGTTATTGTGTCTGGAGGAAATAAAATTCAAAATGCATAGAAGAAAAAAAAACAAACCTCCATTGATGATTACACAATATTCAAATTGGACTTTTCATCGTCACTGAATGATGGGGACAGATGCTTTGTGCCACCCTGAGCAGTGGGGTACGGGCTTTAGAAGAAGTGCCAGCGAACATCACATAAAGGTTCCCTTACTATCCCTCCCTCTGTGTCTCTCACTTGCGTATCTCAAGGGCAAACAGTACATTGAATAAGGATATGGGAGGACACAGGCCGCAGTGATGTGTCACTCGGATATTTTAGTTACCACTGACAAAATCAATGACTGTTGAAGGCGGCACATCGCTATTTTTCACCACTGAAGACTGAAGTAGCTGTGAGACATGAGTGAATTTTCTAAAGTTTAAAAGCTTCTCTAACAAGAGGTCATTTAACACAGTGTCAGCTAACTGCACACCCCTCTACAGTCTATAGTGTTACTGTGTAGGCTGGGTGGAGGAAGTGGGGGTTATGAGGAGATCCAGACAGTCCAGTGTTCAGGACAGCTCCTTCAAAGCCTCAGAGAGTTCTTAAAAGAAGAATTACACTTGAGTTAATAAATCCAGAGTAGAGCACTGCACTTCAGAAGGTGAGACCATTATTCGATCCTGCTGTTCTATTCCAGCCATGTAGTTTATGGTTGTTGCAAAAAACAGACTTGTTTAAAGTTAAAATTGATTGAAAAGTCCAGATATCCTGATCTGTAGTCCCCAGTATAAGTTAAGCTCCAAAAATGGCTGGATCCTCATGAATCTTGATAGCTGGTTCCGTTGTGTATCTGATTCCCATTTAGCAAAATAATCAGATTTTCTGTGCGAAATCTTCCATCACACTCTTTTCAACAGGAAAGAGCAATGTAGAGAACATTAAGGTAACTCTGATAGGCTTCTTTTTTTCTTTTTAAGCACTAACTTACCTCCGCCAGTTAAAATGGATCTCATCATTGATCACTTAACTTTGGAATCAGGTCTGAAAAAATGCAGAGTAAAAGTAAGTAGGCATCAGCTGCCATGTGTCGGTACATTTAAGTCTTGCGGTATTTCGGCTGTTCAATTCACTCAGGTTGTCGCTACTGGCTGTGAACAGCGATCATGAAATACTAATATTTCTGCTTTCTCAGCCCACAGTTATGCAACCGAATTGTGTGTTCTTGCCCAGAAAATGTCAATATCTGTCAAGCTTAATGCCCCAAGTCTGTATTGCGGGCTCTCTGTTTTAAAGTTTCCAGTTTCCAAACCTGACACAGATTAGTCAAGTAATACAAGTACCCTGAATTATTTCTTTGTCTTGAAAAGGCTCCTTTAGAGCCACAAAGGACATTTGGTCTCTTTCACAGGTTGAGAGTAGTTAACTGGTATGTACATTGGTGCCGTGCCCCTGAAACAGTTGCACAATCTAACATACAGCATATTTATATTAATGCAATCTATCACAGCGCCTAATCTGATCCATTTGTGAAATACAGCATGCGATTCAAACCTTATTTTTCATTCAGCTATCTAAGCACCCATTTGATACTGACCACAGTAGTTATTCTTGCTGTGCAACATTTAATTTGACATTTAGTTTCCTGGGGGACAGATTTACCACCACATACGCGACATGTATTGCCAGAGGCTGCTTTTCACACGTGACAAACTGTTTCTACAGTTTTATTTGTTTTTAGTTTTTAAATAGCTCCATTTGGACTGAGTGCTCCACCGACTTCAAACCTCTGAAAGATCTTAGGTGTTCGATTGCAACGCCCCCCCCCCTCGTAACTTTTGTTCATTTTACCTTCAAATGTTCATTTGGTCCAATTAGGTTCAATTTCACCACACTGGCTCCTGGTCAGTTTTAATTCATTTACTGCCATCCCTTATAATTAGGCTTTGCATTAACCATGCCTCCCCAAAGAGTCTCCCTTCTTCTTCCGCCGCCTCATCCGCACAGGAAGCATTTGGTGCTCTTCAAAGTCTGCCTCAAATCCCGCTCTCCATTCACAAGCACTTTCAAATGAGATCAGAGCATTTGAGATTTAGATTCTTGATGATATTAACTTTCCTGCCTCACCCTTCCCTCCCTCTCTACGACTCCAGCGGTGGATCCCTAAGTGGGCGAGTTGCCTCCGGGCAGCGGAATCCATGCACGGACGAAATTAAATTCCTGGGCTGCAGATGACTTTGCTGACCTTCTGGCTTCCTGACTTCAGTGGAAATGATTGCAGCATGTGGACAGTGATAATTAACCACCTTCAAAGTACTCTACTATCCATATCAAACCCTGTGCAAATCATGAAAGGAACATGGCATCTCTTTAGACCTGTGGCTTAATATCCCTAAGACTCTCCAAAGATGTGACGGGAGTTTTTTTTTTTTTTAGTATTTCTTCTCCTCAGAGTATTTCTCTAAGATTAGGGGAAATGTCTTGTGTTTTATTGAGGACAATCCGCGACAGTGGCAGGCTTTACTATGGTTTTCTTTATACTGGGAGGGAATTGAGTAAAATCTGTTCGAAACTTTGTGCTCCAAAATAAAATAACCTTTGAATATTAGCATTTAATCTGATATGCTTTTACAACCTGTTGGGACACATCTACCTCCTGATTATTTATGCACGACAACTGTTTCCATTTTACCTCTGTGTGATTTAAACCGCATACCAAGCTGAGAGAGTCTGAAGGCTGTGATGCATAGCGCTTAGGAAACCACCACTATCAACAATAGAAGCTGTGTTGTACAGGGGCTTTCAGCGCTATTCAATGTGCCTGAACTGTCTGAATGGAAGTGAAATTAAATAAGAAACAGCAGCTGTCCCAGTGGAAGACATCTGACTGAATACCTTGTTGCTTAAGTGCTAGTTTTCCATAAATATAAATAATGTTGAATAAATAATGTTTTTTAGCTTTTTACTTTTTATTTTAATTAATTTAACTGGAGGGTTCTGTGCGACTTTGCATTAGAAGTAGGGCTGAATGTTATTCAATGATTTTAAACTGTTCTTCTCGGAAACACTGTAAATTGACAAAAGTCATGAAAGCAAAGTCTAAATGAATTCATCATAAAACATGAAATCATAACAGGTTTTTCCTTTGTTATGTGAGGTTATTAGATTAAATACATAATTTTAAGTAGAATAAAAAAAGCCCTTAAAAGTAAAAAACAACAATAAAAACACTCCTAACACGATAGCTTTATTTCATCCTCTGTTTTTCTCTTCCATAAACACATCCTCTTACCAGTTTATATGTTGGTATGGTTTTATCGTACGGATGTTATGACCATCTCTACAGCGCTGATCTGAGGTTATCACTGTGTGCAGTGGCAGCATTAACCACCTCGTTTTCACTCTGTGGATACGTTTAGGCTGGCCCTGCCTGAAAGTGCATCAGGATCAGATGTGATACTGTATACTGTTTAAACCCATATGACTATGTATTAAGATGTAGTTCCTATTTGTACCTATTATCTGGAAAATGACTTCACCAAGCCAGATTTAAGACTTTCTTATAGTATGCAGATATCAGTTTCATGAGTTTCATGATCATAGTTACAAAAATATGGTGTAAAACCTTGATGTCTTTATGAAAACATTTCATAAAGACAACATGCTTCTTAGGCACTGTAGGTGGCAATTGTGACAGTAGGTTTATGCTGATTGAAAGAGCTGTTTAAACAGCCTCCTAAGCACGCAACCCGCTGTCATAACAATCACACACACACAGTTCATAGGTGTATACCATCACGCAAATGAGAACATGCAGCCAAGAGCAAAAGTGTAAGTCTGTAAATTAAATTTAAGACTTTTCTATACTTTATTGTGAAGCTGAATCCAGTGCAGTAAGACATTTGAAGACATGCAGACTCCCTGCTGGTATTATTCAGCTTCCTTATTATTGTGACTCAGCTTGTGATTGAACTGCAATTTGTAAACTCAGGAAGCAGAGCTGGTGTACCTGTCAACAACCATGGCTGCACCAGTTTGAGGAAAGCAATGCTGCTGTAAGGGCTCTACTTATTTTTCTTTTGCTAAGAGAGGAGATGTAGTTTTTGCCAGGCTTCTTTGAGATAGCAGGAAGAGGCAAAGGTGGATTGTTTTCTTAAGAAAGTGGCCAAACTGCAGAGATTGTGGAGGTCCAATCACAAGAGAGCGAGCCCACAACCCAACAGCATTTTGACTGTAATGTGATCTGTGAGCATGTTTGATCAAGAGTTATAGTTTTGAGAGTAAGATATGAAACTCATTTATACTTTGAATTTAACTTTTGACACATCTAATATCGATAAAACATCTGCCACTTGAGAACATTTCACCTAAAGCACATTAATGAGTGATGACCAGAAGAGTTGTATCATGGATACCGTCGCTGTGGGAGCCAAAAGCCCAAACCCTGCCTGGGAACAGTTTCCCTGCTGAGAGACAAGTGGCTAATCAATGTCCCACTTGCTCCACTTCACAAATAGCTTCACAAAGGTGTATTTACCTGAACGTTGCCTTGAGGATCTGTCCAGAGGTGCTCTCTTTGCTGTGGTTGTTGTATCCGTAGAAAAGGTCTCCGAACACAGTCTGGTTGGCGGGAATGTCTGCTGCTTCCCCGCAATCTATTCCCTCTGTGCAGACCTCAGACAGGGGCAGGCACGACCTCCCATCTGGACCACGCTTGTAGTCCTCAATACACCTAAAATGACAGGGGTCGAAGTCTTTTAATCGGTTCATATTTTCTTCTTTTTTTTCCCATCCATACTTCTAGTGAACTGGTTAAAGTTAACATAATTATATTACTTCTTGCTCCGTCATTGTTTGATAATTTCCTTGTTTCTCCATAATTATTCTGAAAATACTAAGTATGCAGAGAGCACAATAAGAGCCACTTCAAGTTAAGGTCAATGATGTTTTTTTTTTTAAATAACAGGGTGTTGGTTAGACTGCCAACTGTTAAGCTGTCATTTAAACTGTCAGCCATACGACAGGAAGCTGCTCTCTCTTTTTGAGTTTAAAATGATTATGGAGGATCACATAGCAGATAAAAGGATCAATAAGATGCTGTCTCTAATCTCCACGGCCAGATTTTATTTGGGTTTGGCTCCTGCTCCATCCCGTCGACTGCAGCGATAGTGCTGACACACCAGTCTGAATTCTAACTTGGTACCTTATGTGACTTTAAAATGCATTACTGTTTCGGTGCTATATGTGTGAGAGTCATCATTACGTGTGCGTCTGCTTTTTGTGAATGTTCTGAATTTTAGCATGATCTGTTCAGTGACACATTTTTCTTATACACTGGATAAAGATCACAAAAAAAGTGACCAATTTTCAATGATTTTAAAAGAGCTGCAATGTCAATTTGAACTTGCTATGATAATTTAAGCCATAAGCTGCAAGGACAACTGTTGCAAGCAAGCTAATTTAATTGTAGATGGATAATATTAATTGAATTGGTTGGCGGAAGAAAAGCTTGTTGCTGTTGTCTGGTTAACATGCTCCTTCTCTTCAGCCCGTATCTGTTTAATGCACAATCAGCCACAGACGTTTCAGCAGTAGAGAAACACATAGTAACAATTTTTATGTTTGAGGACCAAAGTAGGACGTTTCAGCCAGCATTTTTCTACATAAGATTTTGGTGACTGGGTCCATTTAATTCATCTGCTTAATATGTTGAATAATTGTTTTATGCTTATCACCTGAAAAGTTTTGAATCTGCATCTGTCAACCTGTCAGTCTGTGACATTCCTGCACAGGAGGCAGTGAACCACAGATGTCATCCATCTCACGTGTGTCTGCGTCACATAGAGTACGCTACTATTTTAATCACATTGCATTTTAATCACGCCACAGCTACACGTGACACCAGCTTGTGATTATTGCAAGTAAGACAGTTATGTATCTTATCAGTAACTATACTGTCACGTCTGAATGTAATGACTACAGTTGACTGTGATGACAGAAAATTTGACTTAAATTACCATTTTTTGTGAAGACTAGACATTTTTATATAGAATTCTGCAAGACCTCAAATAGCAGCTTCATCATTATATCTTACTTATTTTACAGAAGCAAAGAAAAGATTGCAGTATGAATTTCAGAAAATAATTTCAATTTAATAACAATCTCAGTACAAATGAAAAACCACCATTATTCCTTTTGTGATAAACACAGATATTGATATTATACTGTAACACATGCAATACTGCAGCTGGGTAGGGAAGGGCAGTGTGTGCTGCTACTGTATTAACATATTTACAAGTAGACCGTCAGCAGTCAGGAATACTGATTCAAACCATGTGACTGAATGGTTGTTCTGAGATATTGTCGAATACATTTTCACTGGACTCAAAATATGCACAACTCACGCCTCACAACTCAATAATCAGCTGAATCAATTTCACTCAACTGGCTCAAAATCCTTCATCTCAAAAAAGGAGTTCGACTCCAAACACTGAGCCTCCTCTCAAGACTCTTTCATATTGATGATGTTTTGACATCTCGGTGTATAATATACTGTGTGAAATGAATCAAAGGCAGGAGAACTAGAGGGGGGAAAATGGGTATGGGGAGTTAAAGAGAGAAAGATAATCTGTCAGGGATTTATACTGAGAGAAGCTCTCTCCTGGATGCCAAATGTCGGAAAGCTAATGCCAGTCTCCAGTGGGACCAGTGGAGGATTAGCCACATCTGCACTGTGGAAAGTGACAACAACAAAATGCTCTTGCTAAGAATTAAATGAAACATGATGTTTCATGTAAAGATTACAGTGAGAAATAACAGCTTGTTGTGAGTTATTATGTTTACAAGATGCTGGTGATGTTATTACAGTGACGATAATCAAAAATCATTTTCTTGTTTTTCCCCATTTCTTGCAAAACGTAAACAAGTGCTGCATAACTACATGCCACGGCTGTGTTCTGCTTTTAGATACAAGGCAGGTCTCCATATACAGAATTTTACTGGAATCTAAAGTAATGTTTTGACTGTAGTCAGACTGTTTTTACTGAAGAAATTCTGACATATGACAAGAGAAAAAGCACAGCTAAGTGCATGACGGCTGATTTCCATTTAGCTGCTTCACTTTCATTGCATTGTGCAAGCTGGCTCGGTGTCACATGGTCATGGCTTAGTGAGACACAGCAATCATTGATATTAGTAATACCTGTGCTTTTCCCACTGTGACAAGACAAAAAACATTTATCGACATGACCTCAACCAATTATTTTATGCATTTCAGTATTTCACATGTGAATATTCAGCTGACAAAAATCCTGAACATGTAACTGTGCATTATTAAGTTTTAATGACAAGTGCATTGTTTTAAACCTTGTAAACTATGAACGAACCAGAAACAATAAGAATATTATTAATGATAATATCTTCATGTAGTAAAAGCACCTTCTCAGTGTGCTTTATTCAGTAGATTTATATTACCCTGGCATTTTTAATACTGTAAACACACTGCCACTGCTGCTGTGGTATCGCACTTCACATCTTTCACTGTATGCAGTAACTGTATCCAAACATGTTGAACTTTGCAAAGTCTGCAGCTGTAAACATTTTAAATAAAAATGTTTTATCAAAGTTCATCCAAACCTACTGCATGAAAAGGGAAACAGTTATTATGTCCCGTCTGAAATGCCTGTTATTGGCTGATCAATTAGCATTAGCATATATGAGCTAAACTACACCAGATAACCACCACACAAGATTTGAATCTCCATAAAATGCTAATGCTTCATATGAAACCACTCTCCTCAACAGCCCTGTGCCTTAAGTTTATATTTTACCTGCCTACAATGCAAGATGTCATGGACTGCACTTTTGGTGGCAGATAATCATGTCCTAGCAAATTAAGTGTGAAAACTAATTCTCAGTAGAGCCAAGTTATTACAAAGACCTTCCACTTGCACCCTGTGAAGGTTGGACAAAAATGATAAAGTTAGTGTTATTTTAGCCCATTTTTTTCAATAACACTGCCAGAAAAGAGCTTTAAGAATAAAATTCAAAGACTTCAAGCATGAGTCAGAGGTGGAGATTGCAATCTGTGACCAGTGCAACCATTTCTCCCTCTGTTTTCAAAGGCTGTAAAAGTGCTCCCATTGTCTGTGTCACTTCAATAATAAACGATAATATAGATATGTTTTAGATAAATAACAGCATTTCACACTGTATGCTGGGGAAGCCACGAACAACCGTGCCATGCAATGTTTTTTAACAGTGTTATCTTGAGATCATGATATACATATATATATATATATATATATGTGTGTGTGTGTGTGTGTGTGTGTGTGTATATATATATATATATATATATATATATATATATACACACATACATACATATACATATATATATATAAAAACGTATATATGTACACTAAGCTCCTGAAAGCAGCTGCCGGCTAAATCAGTAAAGCAGCGAGATGGGTCAACCTCTCATCTTTGGAAACTATAAATCCTATAAGCCTTAAATATTCCAAGTATTCAATATTTCCCTCGGGAGTTCATACTTGTCAAGGACCCTGAAGCAAAGACGAGGGAAGAGTATTCCAACAATAAAAGATAAATGAAACCAAAGCTGAAAGCAGTGGGTTGAACTCTTTCGAGTTTCGGCAGGGCAGCAGCTTCAGTGTGGCTTCAGGAAGTCAGCAGTGGTAGACCTGGCTTTGAGTCTTCCTGTCTGAACCAAATAATATTGCTTTATCTATTAACCTATCTTAGCTATTATATCTCAACACACACTAACTGCAAACCATGTTGCATTTGTGTTTTCATACATGCTGTATGTGTACTTCAATATATTTTATGAGAATAACACTTACACTACAATTACACATTCAAAATGTACAACCAGCAGACATCTAACTCAAGTATATTAGTTTGATAGTATATTTGTAATCCCACTTTCAAGTTGATTTCATGTAGCAAAACAGCACACTTTAAGTGAAAAATGGTAGTGCTCTGCAACACAATGTTGCACCACACCACAATGTAACAAACAGACTTTGAAAATGTCATTTATGGCAATTAAAATGTGTTTTAACATTACACCATACATTTTTAAATGTGTTCGAATACATTTGAATCATACTATCACTAGTCATAAAAAACATTTATTTCGAAAGGCATTAAATTAAGCACAAAATACTGCTGTTCTTTACACAGTAGGCATGGTCCCTGAGTTGACTTCACCTTAATTGAAAGCCGCTTGCGGCTAAAAACAATAAAAACAATTATTTGTTTTAAATATATTTAATATGCATTCACCAACCCAGCAGTGACAAGTCTCTTAGGCTTAAATCGAATTTTATTTGTGCCTGTAGCAAACTAAAAATGTGGTGTAAGGTTGCACAGCTACAAGCAAGCCAGCTAATTATAGAAAATTCTAGCCAAGCAAACAAACTAACATAGTGACGTTAGCTAGCGTTAGCTATTATAGATGCTATTAAGTAGCATGCATGTAGCAAGCTCTTAACATCAGGTTGTTAGCTTGCAACAGTAATGCTACCAGCATATGCTCCTAACAGTCCTAACAGCAGTGGCTTAGTTTGATTTCATGAATTACAGTTGTCATAGAGTGGGAAGGTTGAGGGCTGTTGTATAAAGTGTGTTCACAAGCTTCTTAAAACGTGTAGAAATGACATTAATTGAGCGTAAATGCTAACTTAAGCTAAGCTGATTGCTGCTGTCTTTACATTTGCACATCTGCAAAGGTCTGCCTAATTTTTTCCCATTAGCTGATATTTATTTGTAATTTTCAGAGTCATTTCTCCAAATATATTCATTTAAATTAAATGGTTGTAAAATACACTTAGATATATGTGAGTAATTGACATTATACTTTGCTTTGATTTACTAATAATATACTAATAAAAAGTAGTTAAGTAGTTAAGAATAAGAATGCTCTTTTAAATGTTAAATGTCCTACAAAGGTGCTTTCAGACATCAAGGGGTTGCTGCCCACCAATGTTCATGTTCCATATTTTGAGGAGCTGGCAACTCTAACAAGCCTCCTTCATCCCTCCTTCCTCCAGGCCTGTCAGCTACAGCCAAGAAGACCAGCCACCACAAAATGTCTCCCTCCTCTACCAACTCTACTGAGGGTGCCCTCGGACTAATAGTGTGTTTGCTTTGTCCAAACCAGTGTGACACTGATGAATTTTTTATTTGGTTTCAACAGGCCAATTTAGGCTTGGCTCGGGCCTAACCAAGCAATTGTACTCCATTTAATTCTAAGGAATTTAGTGAGTAAATAGAAAATCTACTTCCACAGTATATGGATCTCTGTATTGAATCACACGGGTGGACGTGAGCAGGGAGTAAATTTACAACACACCTAGAACCAGATGCTGGCAAAGATTTGTCTTCAATGGATCTTTTTTTAAGGGTCACTTTCCATACTGGCTGGAAGTGTCACTGAAATGCTTTACATATGGCTCTGTGGCCGGAGAGAAAAATGACTTATCCACTGCATTTTCATCAAATAGTATCTACATTCACCGGCCACTTTATTAGGTACACCTGTCCAACTGCTCATTAACACTTCATTTCTAATCAGCCAATCACATGGCGGCAACTCAGTGCATTTAGGCATGTAGACATGGTCAAGACAATCTCCTGCAG
>JBAJHX010000062.1:20219918-20258061 GCA_037176925.1 Amniataba percoides
CAGTGAAACAGTATCGACACAGTATCAATTCAGTTTGGCAATGTGTCGAAACACTTCATGAGGCCTCATCTACCCATCACTACAAACAACCATTAAGTCCAGAATTTTACAGTTAGCTAAAGTTTTTTAAATACATTTTACTACTGACTAAATACCACCATGTCAACCTCCACTACAGCTCCGGCTGCAGAAATGAGTAAAAACGATATGGTTCTTTAACCAGAAAGGAGCTGAATGTTTTTTCAGCATTGATAGACATCTATACACATTATGATCAATAAAAAAAATAAATAATGGAAGTATAAAATATGTAACTATGTAAGTTGCTCCATTATTACTGTGCTAAAAACACTTTGTTTCCTTGACAGAGACCTTATACTTTATGTTAACCAGTGTTAATTATGTAACAGGGTGCTTCACTGCCTCAGCTACAACTGATGTTCAAGTGCAGTCGTTTTTGGGAGAATGTTAATTGTAAATGAAAATACAGATTAAACTATACTTTTTACCAACCCAGAGCAATGCTTTCTGGTCCTATGCAAACAACTATACCTCCCTTTCAACTCTCCTGCTCCTCATTGGAGAGATGTGCCTCCCAGCTTGAAAAATCAGAGAGGGCAACCTCAATGTATCCTGAGAGACAAAGAGTTGGGTACAGGCCAAAAATCATTCACCACTCCTCCCACAGGCTAATTGCAGTGAGCGAATTGTAATAATGGAAGGTGACTCAGGTGAACGTATGAAATATTTTTATCACCTCCTCTCATTTAGATTTTAACAGCTGGCCAATCAGAGTGAAACCTTTTATGGAGATTTTATAAATCTGAAATTATAAATGTGGGTGACAAAAGAATGTTTAAAAGACAGAAGGATATTATTATGCCGTCTTACATTAAAAGAACTGACATACACACAAATATGTTGGTAGTACTGTAACTCTTCCCTTAAATTCTCCTTCTTTACTGAAAATTCTCCATTCCTGTTTGTACCTGAATTATTTTACCTTCACATAAAATAACAACTTTATCAATACAAGAAAAAAGTTCAGAATTCTCCCAGTAAGTCTAAACTCCTGCAGTTTCCGATCTTTAGCAGATGCTTTTATCAACCATCTGAGTCTAAACACACACACTCACATAAATCCAATGACCTGAGGAGAGAAAACATCAGTACTGACAATCTAATGTGCTCCTATTCCTCTTTAGGGCTGAGGTCTAGCTATATCTCTGCCAGGTATTGACTCCACTCAACACTGCTTTGTGTCCCAAAATGTGATCCCAGTCAAGATTGGTTTTTGCTGCCTAAGGGGAACTGGGCCAATACAAAGTGGTGAGAAGAATGGCTTTAGCCTGCAGCATGCAGTATGAGGCATCCCAGAATTATTAAAAAGACCAACAAAAAAAGCACCTGCTGGTCAGAGAGGTAGTAGATAGAATAGGTGGTATATTTCAGATTCAGTCACTTTGTGTGTAGTTTGGGCTAACATCATCAATCTGCTAACGAAACACAACGCAATCATGCTTGAATACTTTTCGTTTGGTTCACGCTCTTTGTTGTTTTCGAGAGGACTCATTTGTGATACCATGGGTTGTAATTTGTGATGTGTCCCAGGACAATAAACACTTTTGTTGTAGTGCTGTGGAAACCACAAGTCCAGGTTGTTTCTCCCTCCAGTGTATTGATTTTCACCTCAAATGATACAGTTGTCAAAGCATACCTACATTAAAACATGTAACAAGTTGTACTTCAGTGTTATATTCCATAATTTAGCACAAAAGAACACAGTGTAACAGTTTTTTTTTCCATTACAGGGAAGGTCAACAGATTTTATGCATACAATTCAAATTACTAGTCATGGGGAAGACTATAAGTGAGTAGTTGAAAGACATGAGTATTTATCATGCAGCAAGGGTCTAACAAAGCCATATGGAAATGATAGGATCAAGACTTTCTTGAGTTTGACGCATTAAATGGACTGAAAGTCAGTATTTAGCAGTCAGTTCTTTTCAGCCTCCTGCGAGTCCACTAATTTTATGGATGCGCAGCAATATTAACGGAAAATTACAGCAGTCCACACCCATTTTGAGATGTTCACTATACACACAGTGAATTTATATTTTTGCCAATTTGTAAAGCAATTATCCACAACTCAGTTTATTGTATAGTTGCCGGTTGATAAATTGCACCGTGGGCATCTTGTCAGCATATTATTGCAATTCAGCAAAGTGCAGACATGAACCATCTTCACTGGTTTGCCACAGCTTCTCTAGTTTGCACACACACTAAACTGACAGCCACCCACAGCCTCACACAAACAACCATATCTGCTGTGTGAAGAGGAATAGCCAGGTAGTTGAACCGGTTCCCAATGCTACAAAAGGTCATCCAGGGGGCAAAGTTCTGTTTTACTGTCAGCTGAACTCACAGAACAAGGATTTGAACTGATTTGAAATCTTTAGCAGGCTCGGGCAATTTCAGTCACATACACTGTTTGCCAAAATCCATGTCTCCAGAGTCTTGACATTGGAAGCGCCATGTGGAAGTCTGCCATGACCACTAGCCAGAATTGGCCATAATGATTTAAAATAAGACACATTAAAAAAATAATAATAATAAATTAAGAAACTTTTATCACATTTTGTGACACACACTTTACTTCACAAACCTTAGAAATGGAAAAAATGGCCTGGTTCTGAACAAAAGTAACTAAATCAAAGCAACATTTAATCCCACTAAAAGACATATTATATCTTGTTTGTGTTTCTGTATTAAATCAAACTGTGTTTTTACAGCTCAGACTATGTCAGGATCTAGACCAGTAGCCTCCATGAGCCTTGTTGTCCCTATAAGTTTGCCAAGTAATTAGCCCAAACTATACACTTAAATCATTGGCAGTTTTCATAAAGTCCTTAGTGGATAACCTAAATTATTATAGTCTGCCATAAAATCTACATCTAAGTTTTATAATTATTTATTAGCGTCCCTGAAGTAAATTAAACAACAGAAGAAAACGCAAGAAATAAAAAATTGGACAAAGGAATAAAAGCGACTTTTTTTGGGGTCAATATGTGAAGAGATTATTTTTTACTGTTTGGTGAGAAATGTTTTATTTTGTGTCCATTGTGATTTAAGGTCTCTATTAGCGAATCAGTGACCAACTAAACAAAGAAAGCATCTGCTTGTTTAGTTGGTGAGGAACACCTACCTCTAAAAGGTTCAGCTAAAATAAAACAGCAGTGAAGCACTTGTTTGCCCTCTGTTAATCTTCACAAATACAATACATGGATAAACATGCACACACGCAATTTCCAGAGTTATATATGCTGTTCAACCCATGAGGGAGAAAACAAGATGTAATTTATTATAACTAGAAACAAATAAACTGTCCTAAAGTTTAAATATATAAGTAGGAAAGCAAGTTCCATCCTGGTGCACTGTACTGTCACAGCGAAGAGCCTTAATCATCTGGTTGTTTATACCTTGTACTCACAACCCATTTTTTCTCACAGCACTGTTCTATAAAGCGCATATACAAGACAAACAGCTGCAAAATGCACTAAAACAGCACTAATGATCAACATTTCTTGTGTGCTGCAGGTTTATATATCAAGCCACACACACACACTATGAACTGCTTGGATGGCGCCCAGCCATTGTCGTCTTTCCATCCTGTTGGCAATCTGCTCTGTCAACAACATCCTTGTTTTCCACCATTTTGCAGGGGAGACAAGTGACAAGACGAAGCTAATTAATCTCGCAATCATCCAGTGATTATTATGCTCTCACTTCCACAGGCGCCGCGCTCTTCCTCTCCCCAGGAGTGCAATATATCAGCGAGACAGAGCAGGTCAGTCAGTGCAGACCGCCAGCCTCATTCCACTCTCACACAAGGAAAGATATTAAACGCGGACAGGACAGCTACTGGCAGCGCGGACTCAGACAAGGTGTTAATTGATTAGGGTGGAATCAGAGCGCTGGGGCCCAGCCAGTTTACCACCCTGATTAGACGGATGAGAGGCTCATTTATAAGCTCGACAGTCACAAGATAATTACTAAAACACACAGTAATATATGCAGCGGCAGCTGGGAGCAGTGCCGTGTGGTGATGGACAGGACTGGGGTGTGTGTGTGTATGTGTGGGTGAAGATCAATGACTTGGCTCACTTGCAATGATGTTACATTCAGAAGGAATACCAATTTAGGAACTGTGATGAGTTATTACCAACCCACTGGAAATCAAAATCAATGGAATCAGTAAATATTCAACAACTATGGGCGTCTTTCCAAATTAGGATGTAGCCACACAACCATCTATATTCCAGTACTCTGAAAACCTTAAAAAAATCCTCCTTTACACTCACCTGCTTCTTCCAATCTGCTTCTCCTTTGTGACTGATAATTGTGTACATCCAGGGCCAGATTTCCATAAATAAAAGTGCAGGGCAAATTTGTGCTGCCTCTTTCATTCAATTTGTGCTCGCAATCTGTGTGTAATTACAGTCTGATTTACTAAGGCAGCAGCAGTGTCGGGGTCTGACTTCGAGGTAGATTCAGCAAATGGAAGGGAACGAGTACAGCCCAGGAATGGAATGAGATCACTGAGCTTAGCAAAGAAATGGAGACGTGCTGTACAGAAATGCTCACTAATTAAGTAATACCACTTCAGAAAATTGACCATGGCTGAAGTTCAACTCCAGCTGTGAAATACCATCTTTTGCTCAATAAATTGCAATGAACTTGTTGGCCTATTTATAGTATTAATGGAAAAGGAGTCATTGACCAGAAAATGGAAATTGAATGGACATAAGATGCAAAAAAGCAAACTTTTTTTGTTTTTTTAAACAAACAAGAAGGAGAGAGAGAGCTGCTGGCAGAGGCTCAGTGCGCAGCAGGTGAATGCGATGTCTTTGATTGATCACTCACTCGGATGCAGTGGTAAAGGCAGCTTATCAAAAGAATGCAATTACTAGCCTGTGTGAAGTTCCTAAACGCTGAGTATAATGAGCGAATCCACAATCCCTATCTCTTCTGCGTGATGTTGTTATTGCTCACTTAATTATAATCACTTTTGATTTTTCTTGGTTTGTTTTAATAACATTCATTTAATCCTGTTAACTAATCCATCGGATGTCCCAAGGTACACATTCATATTATAAAAGCGTGCTGTTCAAGTACAAGGCTTGTTGTGCATGTACACTGAATAGATACAATAGTTACAATTCCAATATTGAATTTCTGGTTTTGTGTGCAGGTAACAAATTTGGCAGAAGATATTACAGTGAAATGCGTCTCACATACAATTTCTCTGTGTTTCCTTCTTCAAAATAATGTTCAACGGTAGAAACAGTGAATCTACTCGAAAAAGTGTTTCTAGGTCTCTGAAAATCCATCATGATGCTCTTAAAATAACTTCCTCCATCTAGTCTCGTCCACGTCCTTCTCAGTGTTCCAGTGTTCAGTGTGAAAGAAGAGATTTATTTTTGGGATGAATTTCCGTTTCATTTGTGGTTACAGTAGAGCTTAGTGAACACTCACAAATGATGAGAAAACAGAGGCATTAAGGGATAAGCACTGTAAGTAAGTACAGCCATGCACTTTGTTCTTTTTTTCGCAAAGGTTCTTAGAAAAATATCAGTATTCTTCAACACGCTCACAGGGATGGAAATATAACAGGACAATAAATAATTAACAGAATACAAAAGCAGAGTCTCAAGACACCTCAAAGCGTTGGCAAGAAGTCTTTTCACTGTTTCTTTTTGGATCCAAGTGAGACTAATTTCTGGGAGAAGGAATTGAATTTTTTTCTGATGCTTTTGGCAAGGATTTGCAACACACTGCAACATGAAGAAGCTGCCGTCTAGATGTTGGTGAATACAGGCTGTTGTTTAAAAGCATCCAGTAATTATGTGTAAAGGAAGGATATCACTGCGGAATATCTGGACTTGCACTTCCTGACACAACGGAAGAGCAGGAAAAAGAAAATGAATGTGTTAACTGAGTAAAACATAATCAAATCCCTGCGAGACTTCAAAGCCCTGGCTCAAAATCTCCACTCTGTCATCTCTTGGTACCAGACGGAAATTGGATGTTTTGGTCTCCGACATTCCAGTACAATGTTGTTGCAGCACAGTGGACTCCTTTCAGGCCGCGTAAAGCAATTTCAGATAGTGGACATTATTATTCGCAGCGTCCAATTCATTTCGACTAACAAGGTGTACTAACAAGTAAGATATTTGTGATGGACCTCCATGACTGAACCATGGTGGCCTGGCCAACACCTAATGAGAGGAGAGCCACTGAGCGTCCCGCGCTTTCGTGCAGCAGTAATACATTTGTGATGGAATCATCTAAGCGATTTCATCTTCCTGAGCAGCAGCTTTGTGACATTTACAGGCTCACAGGAAATAAACAAGGTGATTTTCTGAGCATTTGTTTTTGGCTGAATGGCACAACTAAGCTTTGAACATGCTCAGAAACTTAATTAATTAACTAATGGCTGACATTCAAGAGGCTTTTTTTTCAAGTAGAGCTGCTAAAGGTTTTACTAAAGAAGAATGAAAAGATCAGAGAGTCTGCTGTGGTCTGAATGTCACTGTTAAAAAACATTAAGCAGACTTGTGGTGTGGCTTAATGTCAGACTGAAATACAGTAGCTCAGCCACTACTGGACATATTGCTGTGAAATTTGGTACAGACGTCCATGGTCACCAGAGAGTGAATGTCAATGATTGTGGTGACCTCTGACTCTTCATTATCAGTTTAAAATTGTAGCTGATCCAATACCTACAAAACGAATGTCAGTTGTGTTAGTGCTAATTAGCAAATGTTAGCATATTACATGACTCTATTGCAGCATACATGACTTCACACACTATCAGATTAATGGAGAGGTTACTAATAAGTTCCAGCAGAGAGTTAATGACAGTATTAGAAATGTTTCCCCTTGTGGCTGTTAACCATCGAATCAGGGATGAATTTGATTTTTTCCAGAGTCTGCATTAAGTATGAAGTGGATGATAGGAAGTCCATAAATAGGCTTTATTTAGACAATAGAAAACTGAAAAAAAATTGGATTAATTAATTTTTATACTTGAAGCATGTTGCAATGCATATACATTATATATATGCACACACGTGTGTGTGTGTATATATGTTTTGATACATGGAGCAAATTGGAGCAGAGATTGATAGATTGATTAGGTGTGTACATTATATTCTGTCAAGACAGCTTAGTTCTTGGGGCAGTTGCATTGACAAAAGTGGTCACAAAATAATTATACAAGCGGTATATTGCCCTCTGAATGGCAGTAGATGTCACATTTGGTGGACTGTGATGACTATGTATAATTTCTGCATTAACGCCATATCCAAAAGGCACTGAATACGCCAGAACTTGATGTGTACAAACCTGAAATAGTTTTTATCTTTCATCGTAAGCTGCTTCAGTTTAACAACTCAATTCTACCTTACAAGTTGAGTTGAATGATTAATTCAAAGTGCTTATGAATTTTGAAAACCTGCTTAAATTAATTGAGTTATGTAAAGTTTAGAAAATAGGTCAAATCCAGTGAAGATATTATGTTGAATCAACTGACACATTACGCAGATGAGCTCTCAATAGATACTAGGAGCTTTTAGGAACAAGTAAAAGTACAAAGATAACATGTGTCTTTGTTAAATGTATTAATGAATTGTGGTTAGCACTGTCTTTGTAATCATGAAGATAAACAGCTATGATTGATCTGAACATGTTTTGTAGACAGTATCTAAAAAGTTTGTTTTTCAGTACTAAAATTCTTGCATGCATCATAGAAAGTCTACTAATATGCTGGCCATGTTTTTCTAGAAACTTAATTTAATAATATAAGGGAATCTTCAGTAGTTTAATTTAACTTATCATTGCAGGTCAAAGGGCTTAAAGCCACAATAAAAATGTATGTAAATCTGAATTAAGTTGATGAAAAAGGATTAGTTCCACTAAAAGCCTGCAAAATGTTTTACAGTGTACAGATTACTCATTCTTAGCCCTTCAGACTAGACCTTTGATGAAAGAGCAAGAGAGTAATCAGTACATGTACCACAGCATGTGTTTCACATGCCTAAAATAGTATTTGCTCCCCTGTGCTAATGTTCACCACCCCACATACTACATATATAACTGAAAGTGCGGGCTCAAAAGTGCACTGTAATCTTAAAATGAAACATTTTCCCATTAAACATCTCCCAAGCTGTTTTCCTCTACTTGGGGTGCATTATAAGATAAGATGAAGAATCCTGGATTGCATAAATAGCATCTCCCCAGCTCACCTGAAAGGCTCTACTCAAGTGCATCAAAGTACTTGAAAAGAAATTAAATTGTTAGGAGGGTTGTTGTCTGACAGCTTCTCAAAAGAAGAGGGAGGGGGGATGGATTTAGGATAAGCAAAACACTAGCAGACGGTGCTAAGAGTCTGCAAATAACAAGAATGGTATTGCTGACGTCCCCAACAGATGGAGAAGAAAACAAACCTGGCTGCTACATTTCCTGGTTGCTAAGCACCACCTGGAGGTAATGAATGCGTTGTCGGCCTGAGAGGCATGAGAGACAAGAGCCGAAGTCAAACTGTCTACTCAGACACATTACAGAGCGGTGGTCTGCTGCTTGTCCTTGATATGGGTCATCTTGGCCAGCAGATATGCTCATGAATATTTATACAGATAGATGGACTTAACCACTGATGGCCAAACAGGATGCTCATACAAGATCTGAATGTGAACCAGTAGTGAAGCGGCCGTATGAGTGGGCATCAGATCAAAAGTCCCTAAGGCCTGGATCATGCTCTCCGTAATCACAACAGGATGAGTGCAGACTATATAGTATACTATTAAGAACTTTGAATTAGATGCATATTGAAATCGAAGGGAAAGGTCATCTGCTGTAGTAGCTACATTTGGCAGCTTCCAGAGTTTTCTGAAAGAGAGATGACTCACCACACATCCGGTGGAGTCCAGCTTTCGGTCAGATATGCAGCGGAAGTTGCGGCTGCAGCCTCCGTTGTCTTTGGTGCAGTCTCTGACGGGCCCAAAGGAATCGAGGAGGACCTCCAAAGAGTCGAAGGACGAACTGATCATCAGCTCCTCTCTGTGAAAGCACAAATGGCAAATCCCTGTTTAGCTGTGTGCATGTGTTTGTCTGTTTACTACTGCTGAGCACTGATTTGAGTTTTGAGCATGTGAACCGTTGGATCAATTAGCGACCATCAGCTGGCTGGTATCCTCAGAAGTGTGCTCTGTTACATCCCTAAGAACAACCAGCGATGTCATCGTGCACTGACAGCTGATGTCAGGGCACTGGAGCAAGGTGAGACATTACATTTTTAGTTCATGTGAAATTTCCCAGTGTAATGAAGACCGTTTTCATTACTATTACGTGTAGGAACATTTAGATAAACCACAGGTAAAAGGAGTGAGGCGCAGATTGGTATGAATGTTTTATTTAAGGTTTACATGCAGTAATGATGCCAAGGTTGCAGATGGTGTAGCTGCCTGTCAGCTTGAAATAAATGATGGCTGACCCTGTAGAAGACAAACATGTTTCTAAAGTTGGGTGCTTTAACATATGTTAGTTATGGTGCAGTAACATATGTTGATTGCACTGTAATGTTTGTTAAGCTTACTCTTGCTGTGTCTCCTCTTCAGGGTGTTCAGGCTAAGAGAGTCCCCAGACTGTCTGGGCACCATTTTAAAGGTTCCAGGAGACACCATTTGATAATTGGTGTGCTGGTGTTTAGGTCTGATACATGTCTGTAGTGAGTTGATACATTACAATCATGTAGAACTTTAAATTTCATGTGGAATGATGTATAATGATGTATCTGTTGTGTTTTTCGCATTGTTGGTGTCAGGTGATATGTCAGGGTTCTTCCCTGTATGGTGGTAGAGGTTGAGGGTGTGGCCAATGGCCAATTTCAACTCAGCTGCAACTGTCTGGACCACATAAGGTCTGTGATCCACGGCCTTATGAAAACCTCAGTTTTGGTGAACTTATACAAATCTGCATTGTTAAATAGCAAATTAACTTAACTGTGCTGGTATGAAATGAGAATGGAGGAATATCGATTTTTTTAAGTAGTGCTAGTCATAAAACATACATTTAGTGTACAGATATGTCTGTCTGTTGCTATGGGTTATTGTTGGGTTTCTTCACTAGTAGTTCACAAAGTGCTTTGCTAATTACCCTTGTAAGTAGACACCACTACACCAAACCAGCACCAGCACCACCTTTTGGCTGTCTGATTGGTTAGTCTGGACACTGATCCTTTGTTCTTTTAATTTTGTTCTTCTTTTGAGTATTTTGTCTGCTACTGAAATAACAAGCAAAAATAAATAAATCAAAAACCAAGAGAACAAGTTAGTTTTTAAAAATGAGGTAAGTGACCAGGGGAGTGGCACAGAGTGCGCACCATGTGTAGTTTGAAGTTGTTTAATGGGGAAAAAGCCCCATTATATTACACATGGCGTCAGTTTCTATGTAGTTAGCAATGCTGTCCGTGAATCCCTGTTAATTCATTTATTTTGTATCAGTGTCAGTAAAGTTAGTAATTATTCATTTGGCCTCATGATGGGTTATATCACCTTGGAATAAGCTAATGATTCAGAATGAAATTCAGCAGTCAATTAGTAGTGCCTTGCTGTCAGCAATATGCAATTTGCTTTCATTAAAATTGATTAAGGTATCCCATTTCTTTAGATCATGTTTCAGTGTGTCTGAAGGGGACAAGAAGAGAAACTGTCAAAGATGTGCTCCAACATTTCTGCTGTGAAACCCTGCTCTCTATTTAACTAAATGAAAAGATATCCATTTTCATGAATTACAAATACCTGCATGTTTAATTTGCTGTGTGTGATCATGGGAGAAGCAATGACTTTTCACAGCACAACTGCCATGGAAAGCGCTAGATTTCTGAAATGTAACGCACCATGAAATCATTGCTCCAACCTTGCTCTGAGCAGTCACTTTGTGTTTCTGTGATTTTTTTTTCCCCTGTAAACCACTCACAAGGTCAACAGGCAGATTAGCCAACAGAAGGACAATAGCGTAAGTATTTGAGATTGGTGGAGATGAAGAACAAAGTGGAGAGAACCTTAGTGTTTTCTCACAGAATCTGGATCACAGAGCTATTTCCGCAGAGGAATAGTGCTGCTGATGATAAACAAGAACTTGTATAATAGCATTGCCATGAACCTTGCCTTGGTAAAGAAAGTGATGACCTCTCAGGCGCTCACAAAAATATTTTTCTGCAGCTCCACATACTCCTCTGCTTTCCCTATGAGAAAAGACAGTGAGGTGCCTTCCCTTTCCCAGTCAACTTGATGTTATCTTACAAACCTATTTTTCTTTTATAATTGCCCATTGCTTTGTTGTCATTTATTCAGAGGGGACCTATTGAACAGTCTCAGCGGATGATGAAACTAACAGCAAGTGTGAATGCTAAATTATTCGGGAACTGCAATTACAGCCGAGACACATCCAATGATCGTGTGCAACACAATTCACCGTCACACAAGACCAAAAACGGTTTAAAAACATGGACGGTTGCTCTGTGAAGGGACAACATCATTCACCACGTCCTAAAACATGGACATGCTGGAAAGATTGGTCATCATATTGCCCATTTTGCTATTATTATTCATTGGCATTTGATTAAAGCCATGTGTGGACGGTTTTCACTTGAGAGATTTCTATTTGTATTTTTCCATGAGCTCTCCCTGATTGTTTAAAATAGGTGGGGCTCAGTGGAGAATTGGTGACACATACTGTACATCTGTGAGCAAAGCACTTTTTAGTCATTTGAATCTGATGACAGTTTCTTTTTTTTTACCTTGATGCTCATTTAGTTGAATATTACAAAACACTGGAAACCAAGTTTTTGATGGCCTTAATTCAGAAAATTCTCAGTATAAAGTAATGATTAGCTGTGACACTACATTCACAGGTATTTATTCCACTTAGAATGACTATTAAAACATCTATCTGACCTATCTGATGCTACAATAAGTATCAGAGTGCACAATCACTTTATTAAGCTATTGGAATGAGCTGCTTCACTGAACCTTTTACAAAAATAATCCATCCATCCATCCATTTTCTAACCCGCTGTATCCTGCACTCTGGGTCACGGGGGTGCTGGAGCCTATCCCAGCTGTCTTAGGGCAAAGGTGGGGTTACACCCTGGACTCGTCGCCAGTCAGTCGCAGGGCCACATAGAAGACAAACAACCATTCACACACTACGGACAATTTAGAGTTGCCAATTCACCTAATGCATGTCTTTGGATGGTGGGAGGAAGCAGGAGTACCTGGAGAGAACCCACGCAGACACAGGGAGAACATGCAAACTCCACACAGAAGGGCGTGCCTCGACCGGGAGTCGAACCCAGAACCCTCTTGCTCTGAGGCGACAGTGCTAACCACTGCACCACTGTGCCGCCTACAAAAATAATCCATCTAAGTAAATATTACATCTAAAATGTTAAAATGCAGTTAATTGTACTGCTCTGGAAGAAACGTAAAACGAGATTTATTATGTTCATCATTCAATTTCGGAAGAGAGAGAGACAGACAGAATCAAAAAAGCAATCATGTTGATAACTGATAAAAAGGGCACAGTTAAACTGAACAGCTAAATCTCCATCAACAATGGAAAGACATGGAGTTTTCAGTCAGTGCGTTCTCACAACTTCTATTTGTAAACTACAGAAATATAAAAAAAGCACAGTACTAAGATTGTCTTCTGAATACAACCCCAAGGCAATGCTACAAAAGCATTAATAAGTACATTAAGAAAACAAAAACCAAAGCTGATTTTTCACCCACTCATAACTGCCATGAAGCCATCTAATCAAGGGAAAAAAGATCAGGACTCCTCGCTATTCATCCATCTGCCAGGGAGCGAGATATAGTGACAAATGATCATCAAAAGCAAATCAGCAGCTTGAAGAAGGTGTTAGCAGTGTTTCCTTGTGGCCCCTGGGGAAAGCTGAAGAGAGCTTCATCAGATCATAATTCAGAGGGAAATGACTTATTTACACAGTTTATTGAAGGAAGCTGCCAAATGAAAATAAAATGTTGAAAAAGAGTGGGAACTGAATTGTGTAAACACAGAGTTGGGGGGGGAGGGAGGGTGGAAAACTGCATGGAATAAATTTACAATAACTATGACGCATTGGTGCCAAAGTACCACAGTATGTAAGAAACAACACTTTGGTCCTGGCGACACAGGAAACCAAATAGTGCTTCCAAATATTTCCAAAAATACTGCATGTGTTCCAGGAGCAGCATCTGATGACACGAAACATCAATGAGTAAAATTGTTGCTACATATGATATTTTATGTTTTTTAAGAAATACCTATTTTACCAGTTTTTCTCATTTTGGAGCTAAGACCCAGATAGTCCGAAGACACATCTGGCCATGAAAACAAGATGGTTAAAGGAATTAAAACTGCTTTATTATGTGAGATATGTGCTCTTTTTGGACCTTTTACCTCAGTATTCTATACAACAACAAAAATATTTTAATGTGTACATAGCTGTGTATACCAAAGCCACAAAAATACATGTATGAATATCTATATTTATACATTATGATACTATATCTGTTTCTAGTGACTACAGGAAACATACAGTGACTTGAATCACAATCATTTTCAAACAGAAGAGTATTTGCTGCCTAAACAAAATAGGATGTCAACCTTTAGTCACTTTAGGCTCTTTATTTATAATTTAGTAAAACACACACACACAGACATCCATACAGCCATAACAGCATGCAATCCCTGCAGCAACATTCAGCAAAGAACACAGAGGATTTATTTTGTTTATCCACCTGCTACATGGATCGTGGTAAAAGTTTTCCATCTCAGTCCAGTAGAAACATCAGTTGCTTTACATGAGCAATAAATGATAAATTGCGTTCTTTTATAATATTTTTCTCATATATCTAATTTTTTCTACTTGTATGCACATTTTAAAAGAAGCGGACTCTTTTAAAAGTCAGGCTTCCATTTCCTTTGTTTTAACCAGCTGCAATCCCCAAAGCTTTTGACAGGAAGCAAAGTCTGGTCTCTGGAAACTCACAAAGTCAAAAATTCCCTCCATCATATGCCCTGAAATCCCATTTCCTACATTTTAACCTCACTACATAAAGGGCATGATCCAGAAATGGTCTTCAGCACTTTGCCCTGTGTGTAAACTGTGAAATGCAAAATCAGGATCAAAATCACTTGTGTGCAAACAGACATGAAACTCTATATGGAGACACAGAGAACATTTCAATATGCTTTTACTGACAGTCTTCGGTCAGTGAAGTGAATGGGTAAAAATCTGCATTTGTTCATTTTCTGTTCTGAGAACTTTGACCATGACCTCTGACGTCATTACCTTTTCTAGTTTGTGTTGTACTTTGTGCATTGAGATAATATTTGATAAATAACCACACAGACACAGAGCACTTTATCTCAGGCCGTTTTCACCTTCAACACAGCGTAGTGGGAAAAGTCTAATGGCTCTAACACCATTAAAAAATCAAAATGTCTGAAAATTAATAAACCTCTGCAAGAGACAAATGAATCAAATAAATCTGTCCTTTCACTGATGATATTTGGAGCTCCTAAGGCAAAATTTCATCCCTAAGCTGAGCATTAATTCATTTTTATGTCATGGTCATCTTTTAAAATGGCCTCCAGTTTACAAAGAAGAAAGAAAAAGTAACTTGACATCCATTAACTTTGATTTTATGTGTAACAGCAATGTTACAATGTTACATGTTTAATGTAACAGCAAGGGGGGAGATATATTGTTGCTGAAAAACTTTGTTATTGTTTTAGTTTTTTGAGTCTGAGAAAGTGCAAGAATGTAAACTGTACAAACTAGATATATTAATAGCTATATGTTAATGTTTATGCTCAGAATTATAATAATCAGCATTAAATGAACCATTAACAAACATATTAGAGGGTAAATGTCACACGTCATTACTTTTGTTTGTTCAGTATGTCTGAGGATGTGTGCACATCTGTAGATGACAGAATCCTGAAATATTTAAGGAAAATCAGAAAAAGAAAACTGGAAAAAGGATCAAACAAACTACTTTTTATCTTACATATACTTTCCATTACACATATACCGTTTCCCAGCAGACATACAGTACATGGCTTCTGTTACACAGTGAATGGAACTATGATAGGATGCCACCTGCGCAACAAATCCAGTCGTGACATTTCCTCGCTCCTAAATATTCCACAGTCAACTGTCAGCTGGATTATAAGAAAGTGGAAGTGTGTGGGAACGACAGCAACTCAGCCACGAAGTGGTAGGCAACGTAAACTGACGGAGCGGGGTCAGTGGATGCTCAGGCGCATAGTGCGAAGAGGTTGCCAAATTTCTGCAGAGTCAATCGTTACAGACCTTCAAACTTCATGTGGCCTTCAGATTAGCTCAAGAACAGTGCAGAGAGCTTCATGGAATGAGTTTCCATGGCCAAGCAGCTGCTTCCAAGCCACACATCACCAAGTGCAATGCAAAGCGTCAGATGCAGTGGTGTAAAGCAGCGTATATGCGTTCGCTGGAGTGACGAATCGCACTTCTCCATCTGGCAATCTGATGGACGAGTCTGGGTTTGGCGGTTGCCAGGAGAGCGATACTTGTCGGACTGCACTGTGCCAAGTGTAGGGTTGTTTTACAGGAGCTGGGCTTGGCCCCTTAGTTCCAGTGAAAGGAACTCTGAATGCTTCAGCATACCAAGACATTTTGGACAATTCCAAGCTCCCAACTTTGTGGGAACAGTGTGGAGCTGGCCCCTTCCTCCTCCAACATGACTGTGCACCAGTGCACAAAGCAAGGTCCATAAAGACATGGATGACAGAGGCTGGTGAGGATGAACTTGACTGGCCTGCACAGAGTCCTGACCTCAACCCACCAGAACACCTTTGGGATAAATTAGAGTGGAGACTGAGAGCCAGGCCTTCTCCTCCAACATCAGTGTGTGACCTCACAAATGTGCTTCTGGAAGAATGGTCAAAAATTCCCAGAAACACACTCCTAAACCTTGTGGACAGCCTTCCCAGAAGAGTTGAAGCTGTTATAGCTGCAAAGGGTGGACCGATGTCATATTGAACCCTATGATTAGGAATGGGATGTTACTTACGTTCATATGCGTGTCAAGGCAGGTGAGTGAATACTTTTGCCAATATAGTATGTGTGTGTGTGTGTGTGTGTGTGTGTGTATATATATATCTATATATATAGACGTGTATATATATGCGCACACACACACACACACACCCTCTATGGCTCAATTGAAGAGCACTAATTTAATTTGAGTCTGGCATCCCAGGAGCACCCCCTCCACGCCGGCCATTACAGTTTTATTTTAAGGCCCTGCTGAGCCTTCTCCTCCTCATCCACACCCTGTGGCTGCCCGATTGAACAATAATAATGAAACAATATGAATGCAGCCCACACTCATTATATTTACCACATAAAACCCCATCCTGCCACATATCTAGTTTAAACACATTATATACGTTTCTAGCAGAAGATAAAGTCAGCTACCAAGACCAGTGGACAGACCAGTACCAACACACATACTACTGCAGTGACAAACAACTTCATTTAAAAAGATATACTGGTTAATTTTAGAATAAAACTAAATCTATAATCTTACACCATTTATCATTTTCCATGACCTTATCTTGAACTATTAAGCAAATCTCTGTATTTGCAGAGCTGACTTCTCTGGCCTCCTATAATTCAACCACTGATGAATTTTAACCTTTGACTCCTTTGACTCAATATGCAAGCAATAAGGAATTATCCATTTACAAGAAGAATCTACCCAGATAGTGCCAGAAAGAAAAAAAATCACACTCTCAGCACACTGTTTCAGTACAACATGTTCTTTTCTTTTTTTAATGCAAACACAATTGTCACTGCTAACTCAATATTAAATATAATGAGTGCTTCAGAGAGATATAATGCCGATGTTAAACCTGTGAATTGCCTCCCCCCGAGAAACTTCTTACACTCTTCTTTTGATAATTAGCTTTAAAAAGTAGTCTGCACAGTCTACCGGAGGTGTTACGCTCTGAGAATCACAGTAAATCCTGTTCTTCTAATCAGTTTTTCTTTTATAGCATACTTGTTGTAGGACTACTTCATATCTCATCTGTGGGCTTGAAATCAGCCACTGACAGGAAAAGAAAAAAAAAAAAAACTCAAAAAACTCCTTGAGTGCTTACGTGCTAATGAGAAAAAATGATGGGGATATTCACTTGAGCGAGACTAATTTTACCTGACATAATTTTCACAGGGCAAATAACCATCGGCAAATTAAGGCAGGATCTGACACGGTCGTGCACACTAACTTGTTGACACGGCATGTTCCGGCATACACTCAAAGACAATTCCCACAACTAATTACATTAACCTACCTCTTCTTCCCCAAAATAATCCTGTTCACACGGCCTGCATCCTCCAACATAACACCGTCAAACCACATGCAGTCACGTCAACTTTTGGGGAATTTTAATGGAGCTCACCTCTGGGTAAAGTAGGTTCAACAACAAAGTATGTACGTCTGTCCTTCCAGAGGCTGGACAGGTAGACAACAGTACACCTAGTAAGAGCCACGGCACACAGAGGGAAGACAAAGTCCGGGATGTTGCTATCTTTATGCACATTTTATGTGAGCATGTCGGGCTCTGCAAAAATCTTTATTTCATAACATGATAACTTTATTTCAAAATACGGATAACTTTTTGTTGCTCTTTGTGGAGTTTTGAGAGATTTGAAATCAACATACAGAGAATATGTAAATTAAATGTTTACTGTCTTTGCATCACCATTTGCTGTCCACCCGTGCGACAGATCTGCCAAAATGAGTCATTTAAGCAGTTACATTATGCGGTGTCAGATTTTGAGCGGAAAATGAGTCATGTTTGTTGAAGGGAGTGTTTTAAAAGCTCATTTATATCACAGGTGGGCCGAATTGTGGTGTTATGAAAGGCAACAAAAGCAGATGATCCAAAGGGCTTCATCCTCCAATAAAGCAGGAAAAAGGAAGCAAATAATTTGATGTAACAAAAATGCCTTGCTTTCTTTCATTGATACCTGACAGCACTTCACTGACCTTCATGATTTTAACAAAAGTTAACTTTTTTTAGACAAAAAAAGCAGTAGCATCTGCAAGTGTACCAAAACTCCTTCCATCAATGAGGTAAGCCAGCCTGTATGTACTGTTGACTGAGGGGCACAACCAGGAGCCCGCTGTAATCAGTGAAGGCCACTCAGATAAGTGTGTAAGCACTTTCATCAACCGTGTTCAGAGATGAATCAGCGAGAAATCAGCCTGAAACAATAAAGGTGAGGGGCACAAAAATACATACCAATCTTTCTTTCTTAGAATTAGTAGATGGCATACTGCTGGAAAATTCAAAGCAAACTGTGTCGGTGGAGGAAAAGTTTGACCTGATGGAGATGCAAGATGACAAGAGGGGAGTCAAAGGTTCATTCAGGACATGGCTGTTTGTTATGAAGATGTCTTGTTCTGGACAAAAGAGATCACCATTCTTAAGACCCACCCTGCTGCTAGCAAAGCAAGATGGCTAAAGAATTCTTTGGCCTCACTGCTGCTGGCTCAGTCCAGTTTAATACTGCAGCATGGTTTTGGCTCAGTTACGGCTCTCTCTGCAGCCCGTACACAAACACAATCACTGCACACAGATCAGATTTTCTTTGGAGGAGTTATGAAGCATTTAACAATCAAAATGCTCTTTATGGCTCTGAATTGCTAAGTAATTCTTTTGTCTTCTTTAGTCTTCTTCCTTTTTTTTTTACTCCAGTATTTCTGCATCTTCAAAATTGATTTTGTGTTAGATGTTAGAGTTTTATTACCCTCTGAATCATGACCGCTAAGACCTCTGCATCAGCCTCACAGGGCTGCTTAAAACTCACCGCAACAATTGTGAATTAAAAAGACCACACAAATGCTGATGAAGTGCGAATATAAAACAGTGAGACTGCCAGAGAGTCAACAGCTCTATTCTGGGGGATGACAGATGAAAAAGACTGGCGGTTAGAAATATTTATCAAAAAGCCAATATGTGTTTTTCGTGTTGTGAAGCTTTATCGGAAACAATCAAACACAAAGTGGACTGAAACGTCTGGTAATACCTCATTGCAGCAATAATATGAGACTCGCTCCAGTACTGTTCACTTTTGCGCAGCAGTCACCAAAATCCTACCTTCCATCACAGCCTCATGAAAACTTCTATTTCTTGAGTTTGAGCCATCTTCATCATGAACATCACCACCACAAAACTGGTAGCTGTAAATATAATCTCTTACCGTACGTCCACTGCATCCTCCATGACTGTCATGTCCGTCTTGCACTTTGCTGAGGGGTTGATGGCGAGCTCGGCAGGGGGGATGACAAAGCTCTTACTCAACGGCAGCCACATCCCCTCTCCTAAGGTGTATGTGAATCTGCAGGGACAAGAGGGCCAGGAGTAAGATTCAAGGTGTGGGCTTTTCAGGTGTAAAAGAATACCATAGAAACATGGCTAAGTCGATTGAAGGCATGTGAAAACACGTGCACAGGACATTTCTGTCATTTTAAATAAAACGACGTTATTTTAAGTTTGACTAAGGCTCAATTCTTCAGTCAAGACAAACAACTTTTCAGTTGACTGACTACTGATCCCCAAAAATTAATATGTCAAGTGTTTTTGTCAACTAATATTAGACTTCAATCTTTATTGACTTAAATTTGACTAAAACACTTAGACTTTTGATCTCAGGACCAAAATCAAAGCTAGATCGAACAAGCCTAAAAGTCTTGAGACACACCAGCAGCTCTGTGTGGCTCTAGTTTATTCACGACTTAGCATTAAACAAAAAATACATATGAGGCTGATAGGAATGTCATATGTTTGGATACTGGACTGATGGGAATTTTGACTTGATGATTGAGGTTATCATTGGAGTGAGTCCCACCTAAAGGCAATGCATTTACTAACAACAAAAAGTTTTCACCAATCCATCTGGTCGATGTTAATACCTTACTGGCTGAGAAAAAACTTTCTCCGGTCCATAATGATGAGTTTAGTCTGGACCAAAGTGGTGGACTGATCAACGAACCATCTGACAGACTGACTTTGCTTCTGCTATGCTCGAGTCAGCTGACAAACTCTTTACTTTATTGAAACTGATCGTCGTGTGTGGAATTGGTGCAGTGTCCTTTTTAAAATAAAACAACGCCAAGGTCTAGTCTTCCTGTAAAAACAAGCACCGCGTCATGTCAGAATGGCTACTTTTCAAAGATAAATGTTTTTGCTGCATCAGTAATTCAGAGTAATGGTTATTTATTTTACCTTAGAGCAAAGTGATCCTTTTTGCATAACGGAAGCATAGCAGAAGGACACCATGTGCTAATGGACACAATGCATGCCAAATGAGAAACCCTGACAAAAAAGGGGCCAGTAAGAGTTTCCCCTGAGACAAAACAGGGCTATAAATCTGTAAACAACAGATGTCTGGAACAGGGGCTTTAAAACAATTCTTTATTTGTGAGTCAATGAATATCATCAATCTTTAAACACTCTGCAAATGAAATGTAATACTTCCAAACTTTAAGTTAAACAGTGCACGCTGATTAACATCAAATGCATTATTAGCGCTGATGAATTATGCATGAATACTTGTAGCACAAAAGAGGGGAACTTGTTGATTAAATGGTTAACACCCATTTTTATGCAGACTAAACACATTTCCTCATTCGCAATTGTTCCATTTGCATTTTATAAAATGCTAACTTAGCATACGGAAAGAGCAGTAGATTGTGGGGAAGGCATGAATTACCAGTCACTTTAAGAGCAGAATGATTAAACCATTGTTGAAATGGAACACTTAATTACATCCACAATATTACTCCCTTTGTTTCAAAGTCAAGTTTCCCGTGGATCAAAGCGCTGCTGTTCTTCCATTCACTGCAAAACACTGGATTATACCAAGTCACCAGTGTATTAAAATGGTAATATTCCAGCATTATTTGTCATGAAGCCCTTGCCACTTCTTTCATAAGTTATTTCACCATCTCTTCTGGGACGGTGTACAGCAGGAGGACTGAAATTCCCTGAGATGCAGTATGACGCATATGGGTGACCACAGGACAAATTAGCAGACACTTAACGAGCATTGCAGTGTAATGGACAACCAGGGACTAGTGTGCTGCTATATGACTTATTTGGTTCACCCTAAGAGAAACTGGAGGTGGAAAACACTAAGAGTCCCCGTGAGACAGCAGACGTTGAGAGGAAAACATGTTTGCAGTCCTCAGAGGAACTCTCGGCGGTTAATGCTGTGTGAATGGTGAATGCTGCGTGTTTGAATGCTGACTCGCAGCATTCATCTCCACCAACACAGGAGAGTTTTACATGTGTCCTACAGTTTGCCTCATTTCAGTCTTTGTACCACTGTGATTATAATTGCCTCATTTGCTTCTGTGTTTAATGGTAATATCTGCATTGGTAAACAAGAGGACGGCCGCACGGCTCTCCAAGCGCTCGCTGATTTTCAAGGTCTTTTTCCTGTTTCTGGAGCCGACTGAGTTGTTTGGCAACGCTCAAAGCTAGGGGCTGAAACATTTGAATTGGAATGGATGGCTGGGTGGGAGCAGTCTGCGGACAAAGAGATTTTAAACTGCACGGCTGGACAGAGTGAGAAGAGAAAGGCTTGTTGCAGAAAACATGCTAGCAGGGAGGCCAATGTATCAAAGCACTTCCTGGAGATATCAGCGCGATGCCAGCCTCCTCTGTCTGTTCCTAAGGTAAAAGCAAAACTAACAGGCACGAGAGCGGCGCACATGAGCTCTACAGGTTTCCTTCGTGTTGTAAGCACCACCACAAACACTCTTTTGTTGTTTTTGCTGCTGTAACGTTATGGAGGCGGTGGGAGACTTATAATGAAGGCAGTAGCACATCCTGTTAGATTTGCTCTTTCTCAAGTCAGGGATGAATCATTTGGGGAAGAAAAGCTATTATAGACATTGTAAGGTACCTCTGTCACAGACAAGTGCTCTGTTGTATGTTTGTTTGTTTGTGAAAACATAAGAAGGAGCATCCTGTCAGCTATATAGTATATGTTCTATCCAAGGCACATTTACTGTCATGAAACACTAGGCCAAACCTTACTGAGCATGTTCACTGCATTGCTTTTTTAGGGAGACAAGCTGTAGAGAAACAATGATGCTGCTGTTTTTAAAAAGTTGAGATTTCAAATGCATCAGCCAAAAGTTGTGTATTTACAAGTTCCCTCAGCAGACTCTTAGCAACATCAGCATTCATTTGGATGTTTCACAGGGAAAGAGAGCACTGGTGGCCAAATCGTTTACTAATAAACTTTGTGCAGTTGCTTTAATCCGTCCTCCACCTGTGTGTTCATCAGCTTTTTGCTAACTCTGTCTGCCTGCCTTGGTGCTGGGCTCATCAATTGAGAGTGGTCACTGCTTTTCATTCCATGTGACTGTAAGAAGCATTTTTAGTAACTATCAACTATCAACAGCCCACAACTTCAATGTTTGGAGAAGAGCTAAAGTTGCAGGTATTTCCCTCTGGAGTTGGTGGAGACCAGAACGGGGCTAAAACATAGAGAATATGTGGGAGATTGTTTGAATATGTTGGGTTGCTAAAAATACAAGTCAAAAAAAATAAAAAAATACAATGCTGTTCTGAGTCTCTCTGATATAGGTGCAGGTTTTCCATTAAAACGTTGTAAGGTGATGATAACTCTAATATGTATGTCTTCAGCAGTTATAAATAGGATCAGATGCAACAGAGCCACAGACTGGGTGTTTTGATCTAGTTGGCGAGAGAAAAAAAATGGATTCCAATCTTAGTGCCCAACTATTAGTTTCTGACTTTTCTTTTCCAATCAAGTTCACAAACATGTTGCTCTTATATTCAAATTTGATTCTCACTATCAGAACACACTGATTATCTGGCTTGAGAGGAAAAGAAGTGGCTCTGCTTTTCCAATTTGATATTTGAATCTCTCATTTTAGATTACATAACACCTTTAAAACTGACAGCAAGACGTTGTGTATCCAGAGCTCACAGCCGTCCCTTAATCATGAGGGAGAGAGAAAATCAAAGCTCGTGTTTCCAGAATTATAACAAGTTATTTGACTGTGCAATCTTTTGTGCAGCACCAAGGAAAATGTAGTTGGAAAACAAAGTTTTATGAAGTTCCCCTTACCTGAAAATGCGATCAGAGGGCTGTTCCCCCATCACAAGATCAAAACCGCGCTGGAAGATGGTGTAAGGCCAGGGACTGCCATGAAAAAGAGAACAGATCAGAGGAAGAGACAAAAAAGAGGAGAGAGAATAAAACTGTGTGTTAAAATCAAAGCTGCAGAAGCGTTAAATTTTTCAGCGTACCCATCCTCCTAATCTAAACCCCCTAAAATCACATGCCATGTTTCAATGTTCAACTTCAAGTCATTCCCGCCTTCCAGAGCCCCTCGAATCACAAGCAGCATTACGATGTGTGCTGTGTGTAAACATGCTGATTGAAAAATGTGTTCTCCGGCAGCTGACACGCAATGTGACTTTGGCTCATATCTATTTACCAGGGGAGGGGATAAGGGAGGATGACAGGATGAGACAGAATGGGAGAAAGAGACACAGAGGAGGAGGAGGGAGAGACAGAGGGTGATGGAGAGAGCAGACGTTGGAAAAAAAAGAGACACAGACTGAGAGGGAGAGAGGAAGAGAGGGGGACGTCGGGGGGACGAGGCAGATGCCAAGAGGCAGTGGTGAGAGAGCGAGAATGATGGAGATTAATGGGGAGTGGCAGCTTGGGGACTAAACAGTCTGCAAAGTGAGAGTGTAAGGAGGAGAAGTGACAGGGGCCCGATGTCATTCTGAGCAAACTCCTACACTACTGTAAGCAAAAAGAACATCGAGGAAGAGGGGAGCGCCTTCCATGCCACAGGCTGTGGTCATTAAACATTTAAGTCACCCCAGGGTGCCCACTCTGTCACACGGTGACAGAGGCACAAGGAGGCCACCAGGGAAATGTGATACAGAGGTGCACAGTTGGGTGGGCTGAGGGATAAATTCAGATGTCCCGAAAATTACAGACCAGTTAATCTTCTCTGCATGTTTCAAGGTGCCAGCAAACAACATATGCTGCTGTATCACTTTCTCTGTTCTGCTGATTATGTAAGGTGTGTTTAAGTAGATATAATTACACGGTTAGCTGCAACTTTAAACCTAAAATTACAGCATGGCAAATAATAAACAAATACAGTGACATAAAACAAATCTAGAGAGATTGTACATAGGGGTAATTATGGATATATTATGTGAAGAGAGTTCATTTTCATCAGTTAACAAAATGTATTATGTAATGTCTATAAAATTATTTATTAGTTTTTCAATTTGAAGTGTAGAGCTATCATTTAATTCTAAAATGAACCCAATAACTTCATTCAAAGCCTGAAATTTATCTTTCTCCTATTTCTGTGCGCTGTGATAAAAATGACTGAATTAAAGAGCAGTGTATCATCTAAAAAAAAAAAAAAACAACCTACAGAGCAGCAACATGAGCTCTGATTGATCAGCTTTTATCCCCTGGCAGGAGCCACGTGTTGGCAATTAGAACCTACTATTATAAGTCTATTATTATTCTGAGGACACACAAATTAGTTGCAATTTCAGATGGCAGATAATAACTGCAACATCATTATCATATATGTTTTTTTTCTCATAATTACTTTAATTATGATTCAATTTAATTTACTTACACATTAGATCTTAAAAAAAACAATCTTCCACACTTCTAGTTGTCAGGGAAATTCAACTCACCTGCTCGCATGACAAAACCACCTGAGCTGATTTCAGTCAGTCACAATTACATACTGCTTATATATAATTAACAATACAATTTATAAACATGAGCACACTGCACCAAAATCCTTTTTGCAGGTATTTTCTTTTATGTGGGGTCACAAAGCATAATGTCCACGTCTTTTTTGATGTGAACTGTACTTTGTGGAAAAGTGGCACCCCTGCACATACAACGTGAGTGGTCACCCAGTGGCTGGCACTCTGGCTGTGGTGTTAGCCAAATGTCAAGGACTTTTTAACAAGCAGATGTGAACCCAATTAAGCGTTTATATGACTTCCTGGGATGGGGTCTGAAACAGCATTTTTCAAAGCCAAAAGATATCAAGTCATCACTTAGACTCATTATTGTAAAATAGAGGAAGTGACCTTGCACCCAAAGAGAGGAGCAGACCAAAAAGCATGATAAAGCACCCACAACTTTACTGACTCACCATTGGTCTAAAGGTGATTTGTTGATGGCACTAAATTCATATAACTGTCTTTTTAAGTCCATGACTTTAAGGGGTTTTTGGTTTAGAGACACGAATTTTAGACACGAAGATTCAATTTTTCTACCTGGGAAGTACAGAACCTCTCAGTCTGTCAAGCTGTGGCTCTGAAGAAACTTCTGAAATCAGCAGGAATCTGCCCTCGATGGTGTCAAAGCTGACGTCAGAAGGATCACTTGTGATGATCAACACATTTATAACAAAGAGTGCAGGTGTGAATTTGAAAAGAGTAAATGTAAGGCATTATGCGAATTGTAGCATTGAGGTTTTTTGGTACGTTAGCCACACCAATATTGAGAAAATCTCATCTTGTGTTGCTTCAATTTTCTGTTTAAAAAATGTAAATAGTCTCTACGGAAGTGCAACATTAAATCAGCGGATTACCCCTTTAATTATTTACAAATGGATAAACAAAGCGCAGCAACACAGTACGGTCAGCCAGGCAGCACGATTTGGTAAGTAGGTTTGGTAATTACTTTCAAGGCTGAATACCATTAAGTCAATTCAAATGAAGTCAAATGTATTTGTGGAGCACATCTAAAAAATAAGTGTTGATCAAGGCTTTATAGGCTTTGGAGAGGGATTTAGTATATAATAAAATAAACTGAAACAAAAATAAATAGGTAAATAGCTGTAAGAGGAAGAATTAAAGCTGTTTGATTGTTGAGTCCCCTTCATGAAAATGAGTCGAACACACAGGAGCCCTGCTGCTGAGTGGGATTTGAAATTGGTGATAGATAGTGTAAGATGTGAGAACTGAAGGTGGACCGTTCCACAGTATGAGAGCAGCAATGGAAAGAGCCCGTTCACCTTTGAAATCTGACAGGAGCATTGCTGCTGCCTTTTCAGCTGCAGGGAACATATGGATGACTTCCAGATACAGTCAACAGTTACTGTATTTTGTATTTTCTGTTTTCACTGTCAAACCCATCAGACACTGCTAAAAAGACACTGTCAAAAACATTAGACACTAGATGGCACATGTGCCTTCATTAAGACCAGTTTCATTCCATCATATATATGTATACACACACATATATTTATATATTTCTATATATATATGTATATATATATATATATATATATATATATATATATATCCTAAATGACTTGCAATAGCATACATACACTCTTATATATAGGGTGTGTATTACACTATGTCCAAAACTAATCAATATGGGTAATTTAGATCCTGCAGTTTTGTCCAATTCAGAATATTAATTGTCGTTGGCACCAACACAGTTCTTTTTGATTTATCTCTTCAACCAAATGAAGGGCCTTGTTTGATGTGTCAGAGGAATCCCTTGTTGTGATAATTCTCCCACCATTTCTTCTGCCTGATAATGAGCAATCATAAACCATTCTGAGGTGATTATCATAACTTACCCCTGATTGGGCCCCCACTCACTGCGGATGCAGAGGTGCTTGTGGACCGGGTCCTTCATGTAGCCATCGAGGCAAAGGCATTCTCCTGCAAACAGAAAGGCAGTGATTCAATCACGCGTTCATTATAGTCAAGCCTTTTTTAATTCATTGGAGAGTTCCCTTTGCTCCTCTCCTCTCCTCATTTCAGTCCATGAGAGCTCTCCCAAAGATTCATCTTCAGGCAGTTAAAGAGCTCTTAATCATCTCTTATTTTTAATGATGTAGTCACTTTTTTTCCCCAACGATTTCAGCTATATTCTTCCAAATTCTCAGCAAAAGCTTGCAAAGTTTTCCACCATGACTGCTTTTCATCTGCCCTTTCAGAGGAATGCAGCTGCTCTAAAAATGGCAGCTAATGGCCAACGGCAAGTAACCAAAGCGGTGGTTCTCCCCACTGTGCAACATGCCAGTGGAAGGTTTTCTGACACGTTTGATAAGGACACAACAAAACACTGGCTCACTGTTTTCACACGGCAGTAGCACTATCTGTTTCTTTAAAATCAATGTCCACAAGTTTTCTGATGCAAGTGCACATCTAGCCTGAAAATAACATTAAAAATGGACGTCATGCTAGCTCCTTGGTGTCTTCCATATAGTTTATCTTATACTCATTATAAAGAAACGATGCAACATTACAATTACAACAATGCAGGAAGCTCACCTTTCAGCTCAGTTCACAATACTTGAAACATGTTGTCAAAAATACAGAACATGAAAAGATTAGCAAATAAGCTAGCTGACTTGCTAAATGTGAGTTAGCATGCCAGCTAGTGTTTCCCTCTGATTAGCACTGGTACGTTCAGGGCTAGCTAGCATATTAGTCGTCACTTTCAATAGTAATTTACCAGCTAAAAATGAAAAAACAAACAAAAACAAATGAAGGTTTACTAGCTTTGAGAGTTATCAAACCTCCACTTCCAAGATTTTACTTTTTAGTTGAAGATTAGGTTCAGGTAGATTTTGAACAAATGACATAAACTGGATAATAAAATAAAATACTGCTAATTTCTCTTATGAGTAGAGAGAACGTGAATACGTAACGTATACGTAGAGAATACGTAAAGTACTGTAAATATTGTAACATTAAAATCCCAACAGCTCTGTGTTGTTGATTCGTCTCACACAAAAAAGACGTCTGACCATGTGGCTACGTTTGAATTGTCTCTCTGTCTCTAATTTGCTAAATCTTTACCGTTTGTGAAATGCAGTGCAGAAACAAAAACAACTTTGGGTTTCTTGGTAATTCCTAACTTTTTATGACTGGGTACTTAATTGCACAATAAAAAACACTGTCAAACATCCTAAAAGTAAACTTTGAATCATTACTCTAAATGTCTAGATTTAATGGTCTCCGTTTATATTAGTGTTTTTCACAGTTATCTGACTGGTCCCATTGGTTGAATAACATCCCTTACCTAAATGGGAAGTGATTAGATCAGTGATTAGTCTAATGAATAGACACTTGGCACTTCCATTGTTTACTAAAGCTAAGCTTGTCTGCTACTGCGATTTCACAAAATCCACTTAGCACCCAGGCCTGAGGCAACATTTTGGGGCAATTGCTAATAGGATCACATGCAACACTGCTCAACTGCATTGCCTACAAATGAAGACACTGTGATCATCTAAAGCTGGCTCAGCGGAAAGATGGAGGGTTCAAAGTGGGACTGTTTGATATGCACATGGCATGGCTAAATATTTCTGAGACTGGTATACTGACACTTCATCTATTTGCCATTAAAAAAAAAGAAACCTGAGAAACACTGATCGAACATGTCTGACACCTCACCAGCGGGACCACGGCAGTGGAGGCATGCGGATTGTGCATGCTCTGCACTGGCATCCTCATAAGTGAAGCCTTTTAGCAAAGAACAGTGAGGCATCAGCTTTTTGTTCTGCTGTCAGCTCCCAGGAGAAATGTTGGCCTTGACTTTGCTCAGTGTGATTGATGGGGCCTCACCTTTGGTTTAGAGGGTTACTCAAGAGTAACATGTACAACATGCTCTGCTCATGCTCAATAGGAGGCAAGTGAAGGGCACAGGCCCTGGGCTTTATACACTACTGTTAATGGAAAAGGTCAACTGTCAGTACCTGCCAGGCTAAAAGAAATCAGATTCACTGATTTTCAGGCCCATGTTACATGAACAAAAAAGAAATGTCTCAGGCTTTTTTTTATTTTGAGGCTGTACATATTTGATCGCAAACTGAGAGTGAAGAGAATCTTGTGTGATCTTCAGTGAAGTTCATGTCAGTTCTGAGGCTGGCTCGAGATCTAAAGGAGGTCTGAATGACAGATGAGAAACAAACTGAATCCTACTGTTCCATAAAATTTCTTTTCACATTCGACTTTTTTTTTTTTTACTCAACAACGCAAAGACATTAGAGAGCTTTAATTGTTTGAGGTAAAGTAAAATTCCATTTTGCAAAACTAATTTTTAAAGCCCCCCTAAAACGGACCTAATGGCGTCCATGCAGAGAATAATGTTAATACTGTTAACTATTGACTCCTAATTTACTGTCTGACAACCATAAATTGCAACCCAACAAAAGAGAAGAGATACCACAGAGATACAGTGATGTAAGCACATACAGTTGCTGACAAACAACAAGATCCAGAACAGGAAAAGTTCAAATGGAATCTGCATTCTAAAACTTAATCAATTTTTAAGTTTCTTGATGCACGGTCTACATCACCTGTGCTGTGTTACTGTCAATTCTTAGTAATGAGGTCAAGTTCAGAGGGCTCATTATGTCAAACAATTGCTCCGCTCCATTATGCAAACAGAAGGCCTGCCCTTCCAACCTTATGCAATTATTTATGTGAAATGCATCACCTGAAGGATGTGCCATAGGAACCTTGAACATTCCTTTCCAGCACTCCCTTTGGCAGCACTCCCAACATGCAGACACTGTAGCTCATTACATAATTGCTACTTTGCTGCTTTGTTAAATGTTCAGTGGAAGGTCTGAAATGTTTGACAGCGGAAAGGCAATTTTAAATGTTGGATGACAGTCTGTATTGAAAAAAAGAAGAAATAAGCATGAGAGACGACAGGAGCTGTAGCATTTCATTTTGATTTGTCTCCTCGCTGCTGAACAATGTTTAATGCCTCATCTTGCTTTAATTGGAGTTTCATTGCACACTGAGGTCACTACACTCAGCTTAAACTTGCTTTACACTTGCAAGGTGTTATATTCCCCAATTAGTCAACATACAGGGGCTGAGCCAGTTTCTAAGCGTCACACTTTATTTTCACCACATCCCACCCAGCAATTTGTCACCTTTTTAAACACAGAACAGAGCTGCATTTAGGGCGAGCAGGCTGAGCAGAATGTACAGACTGCCCTTAAATAGCCTGGAAACCTTGATTTGTTGTGTGGGCAGCAGCGGCTGCACTGCAAGTATTTATGTTTTTTTTCTTTTTCTTCAGTTGTGTCACTTGAGCGCAAAGATTATTCAGCTCATCAGGCAGATATCCACCCATGGATCCATTATGCAGTCACATTAATCAAGGCCGTATGTTATGATGTGAGAACATGTGTCTCCAGAGGCACAACATGTCTCTTTGTGTTTCAGAAAAGTCCCACACACATTCTAGTCATGAAGGTGGCGGAGGGAGCCCGTAAACCTCAACAACCAAAGCGCCCGGGTTTAGGGCTCCACGGGCAGGGAAGAAGCATGCGTTAAAACATCCTCCGTCTCTTTTAATGTCTCGAGGGAGCAGCACAGATATTGTCGCAGCCCATTTCAGTTTTCATCAGTATCTCCTCCAGCAGAAATGAGGATTGGATTTAAGCTATCTATAGCACCTCTGCAATCCCCCTGCAGCCCACACACGCTTCCACTCACTCTCATGTGCACACACTGACAAACACACACATAAGCAAACACACGCACCACGGTTTCATTACTGAGGCATCATATGAAAAACACAATTGAAGCTTTGCTGCCAGTCCTCCTGGTCCATATATCATTTTAAGGAGTGGGCATCGTGCAGGTTCGGGTGGGTGGGTGAGTGAGTCTCAGGAATTATTCCAAGAATGATAGGCATGAGACACACTGGCCCAGCTTTTTGATTCATTTAAAGGTCTCAGAACTCACTCTGTATTGCCCTGGGGAGAGTAATGCTGCTGAATAATGGATGCAAAACAAGGAAGACACTTCCTCCTCTTTAAATGTGAGATTTATTCCAGCACTCAAAATTTGAGTGGCACGCCGGCAGAGACCTTCCAACAAAGCAGGTAGGACACAAATGATTCATTCTGGCCACTATTACTCTTGTCTCCAATTTGGAATATGTAAATAAATATGAATACATTGTTCAGCTATGACCATATAATGTGCCGTGAACAGAAACGAACAACACTGCAATTCCTGCGGTGATATTGCTTGCTCCCTCCCCCCACCAACCTGTCACCCAAATGGGCTATTTTTGTATGTGAGATGTCTGTTTTTGCTGGTGAGGCAGAAGCCTATTGCTAACACCTCCAGAGAACATGTACTTCTATTTTACTTTGAAAATGCTTTCTGATCCAAATGGTAAAAAAAAAAAAAAAAACTAAAGTCTCTTGAACTATAGAAAAAAGAGTTTGTGAGTAATTGCACTATTGAGAAACACCTTAAAAAATATATGCTTACAAGTATTCACAACATCCACAAAGTGGGATATACTTCAGGACTTTTTCAGACTAAATTGTTCCTAACTTGTTAAACCAACATGATGTCTTCTATTATTCTGTTTTAGAGTCCCTCGTTTTCTCCATAGTGAATTTGGAGGCAGAGATCAAGATTTATTCTCTGGCAGAGGGAGTGATAAAGAGCTTGTTAAAAAACAAATGTTCCACGATTCTGTTTTATCAGCACACTGTTCCGTCATTTGGAGTTTAAATGTGGTGTTGGCTTGAATAAAACATTACGTACAGTAGCTGCACATGAATCCAATTGCGTGTGTGCATTATCTGCACCAAATACTTCATGCATTATGTCTCCTACATATTTTTGGAGTTTCACATGTTTCACATGTCAGAAACATGTTCTGTTATAACAAAAAAAAACCTCAAACTGATTCTCTGTACTGAAGGATTAGAAATGAGTTTTTACCCAGAGGTGTTTTATAATATGTTGTTGTGTTACATCAATCAGTCAGCAGTTGCCAGTCAGTCCATTACAGCCAAGCTGCTGCTTTCAAATCCCAGCTGTATTTTACATCAACATCTCGTTTAGGTATTCAGTTGACAGCCTTTGCAAGCAGTTTTATAACAAGTGTAAATATATAAATTGTAAGCCGTTGTGAGTTGCGCGATCACAGAGAACGTGCTAAGCTGGCATTTGCTTTTCACTCTAGACATCTCCAATTTTCAGCTTTTAGGTCACAAAGAACGTGTGTAATGTAGCATAAATCAAAAGTTACTGACATGCTGCTTTTCATCAACAACCCCAACTATGATCTATCAGTCATTTCAGGCATGCCATCAAGCTTACGGTGCATCAGGCCCTCCCTCATCATTCATCCCGCAATGGTGCAGTGGTGCTTGGACATTTGTAAGATGAACAAAACAAACTTCTGAATTTTTTTTTAAAAACTGGTCAATAACATTAACAAGCCCCGCAAAATATTCTGTGAAGATCTGACTAAAGATTCTTCAAAGCAGGAGAATGTGTAGCACTGTTAGTTGTGTACACAGAAACACACATCTACAGTCACACTTCATAATTTTGTTTAGTCGGGCTGGCCATTACTTAAACTGGTTATAATATTCGTGTTTGTTGCCCATTTTCCCCTAAATTGTTACCCAGATGCCCTTTAAGTCGCTGTGGCTTTTGATCATTATGCAGACTGCAAAGTCTTGTTTTTAATGGAAAAATGGAAAAATGTACTCTAACAGTTGGATGTATATGTACTGTCCTGTATGTACGGCCTAGGGAAAGGTCACAGATGATAAAGTAACACAGTCAGGGCATAAGCAAAAGGTTATCTACAGTAGATATCACACATCCTGAACATTAACTCAGAGTGAAGCTTTTTTTAGCTGGAAGAACTAAGTGCATTTATATGAGACTGCATATGGCACACATGTCAATTTTGATTAAATTGATTAATTAAACTAAAGTAAATCAAGTAGGGCAGTGGCTCAAACTGATTTAACATCACATTCATCATGTTTTTCAGCCTAGTCAGCCGTCACCTTACCAAAATGTGACTTCACACTCACGTCCCAGCTGTTTGTAAGAGCAGACAGAGCTGAGTGGCACCTCGTGTTACAACAACCATGTGGGATGTGCAAACAGAGCAAAATCCTGAAAATACACGGGCGGAACCAGAGCGTAGGCTGATTTACAATATAGTTCAACTATATCAACTGCAAGCTACATCTTTAGAAAAAGTGGGCATGCAGCTGTTACTGACTGACTTAACACAGTTCTCAGGAGTAATTAGTGATTAAACCTACACATAAGTGAGAGTAGTTACATCTATAAGATATGTTACTTCATTTTCTTCTTTGACTGGTTGTTCAGTAGACAGACAGTGACAGATACGTCATTTTAATTCTGTCCTTGATTTTTCTGTGACTAAAGAGTCACTGAGTTATTTTGTCTCGTTTCCTTTCACTGTGAAATGCACCAAACTTCGAAGACTGTTTGATGGCTAGAATTCAAATGTATCACCTCTACGGGCCAAATAATTCCAGCAGGCTGCTGAATGAAGGCGACTGGACAAAGACATCACATTTTACTCCTTAAGCATTACAAAATCTCAGCCCTAAATTAAGTTTCCTTCCCAGCTTGAGACAAACACCCTGCACACATTGCTTTTTATTTCCATGAAAGTTTTTTTCTAAATGAGGGTTAGGATTTTTTTTCACTCACAGTCCATGCACTTGAAACTAGACACTGTGTACAGGCTTAAAGTAGTGGAGCTGACAGTGTAGTCATGCAAACTAACTGATCAGTCATGCTGACAGCTCCCCTGGAGAAACCAGGAGTCCAACGCTCCAGGCGATCTATTTCTCATTTCAGGCTCTGCAGTACGATGGACCACACAATGTTCCCACCTGTAAACAGTTAAGAGTCTCCTTCATTTAGACCGACTGACTGACTACCACCATGTTTTGGTCACTGGAACAAGAATCACTGGTGAGGGGCCCGTTGTGGGGCCCTTTTGCTCATCGACAATGAGTGAACAAACAACAACAAAAAGGGTCTGTGAAGATTCATCCAGCAGGTCCAGTTAACTTTCTTCAAACTTCAAACTAGAAACAATGAAAATGTGCTCAATGATATCACCATCAATCAGAGAAGTGGTGATCTTAAATGGTGCACTCAGTTGTACTTCAAGCAAGTCAGAGTTCCCAATTTTCACAGAACCCTAAGTGCTTGTCCTTGACAAATAAAACATGCTGAAATGTTTACAGGAAGCATGATGGAATCTGTCCAATGAGATTACTCACTTTTGATTAATTGAACAGGTGACAAACCCTTCACTGCTGTCACAGAATCTGTGACAAATCCAGGACAATTCAAGCATTCGATGAACACATTCCTGGAGAAGTTGGGTGTTATCACTGGAAACCAAATCTTGTATTTTAAAAAGTTAAATGTGACCATTTGTAGAAGGTATGATTGAATGCATCGAAATATCTCTAGCTGAGAAAACAAATCACTGTGAAGTCAGTCTGACGTTCAGTAGAAACAAGTGTAAATGGCCCCGATCAGTTCACTCTATATTTACATAACAAACCTCGTGCAAATAAAATTGGGTTTGTGCTCTTGAGCCAAATGTTTTTAAGAAGTAGAATTAACTGTGTATAAGCAATCTAATATCATTGGGACAAATGTGATAAATAAAATAAAATGTGAAGAAATTCAATGAAAAAAGTTTGATCATAATACTGTTGTCAGCACATCATCCTTGTTGGCCTTCCACTGATTGGTCTGGCTAATCTAAGAAATACAGTCTGTATCCACCATTAGTACTTAATATCTCGATGTGTGTGAATAGTAGGTTTAACAAGTCAAACACTACTGTACTATATGTTTACTGGTTTAGTTGCAAACATAAAAAACATTTAACCTCCTGTAATTTTATTATATTCTCGCTCGAAGGGATGAAGGAAGCTTGTCAAGACAGATGGCTGAGACCTTCTTTATATCAGTTACAGTAATAATTCATAAGGTTTCCATGGTAACAATCCCACCACAATCCCGAACTGGCACACGTTTGTGCTGTGTTCTCGGCTCACCTGTCTCCAGGTCACATTGGTGCTCGCAGGGGTCCAGGAGGCGCCGTCCACACAGCTCGCTGACCCAGGGCCCGCTGGCATTCTGCTGGTAATACAACAAGATCTGGGCCGGGTTCAGCCAGTCGGAGGCGTCCAACTGGCTCCCCTGCAGCAAAATGAACCTTGATCCTGAGGAGGAGGGAGGGAGGAAAAGACGGCGTAACAAACAAAGATTGGGAGGGAAGAAAGGAGCCATGAATAGAGGGTTGATGAGCAGGAGGAAGGGGAAACACAGAGGGTGAGTGAAAAGATGCCAGGTGGAGTGAGGGTGGAAAAGCAGGAAAGAATGAGAAGGGAGGAGAAGAAGGAGTATGCATTAAAACACGAAACATTAAAACTACAACACACACGTTTGGTCCTAACTTTAATTTTAATCTTTTCAAAATGTCCCTTGATATATATATAACTTTTTTAATTACCAAACACATGAGGAGAAAAATGAGGAAAGAGTGTTTTTTGGCCCTAGGAACTCAAATATCTTCAGCTGAATTAAACACAGCAGGCAGTATATTTTATCGCCCTAAACTGAAATGGGCAGCGAGGTAGGGGTGAGAAAAACTGAACTGTCGGAAAAACCTTCAAAATAAAATAGTTTGATAAAAGCAGAAAATAAATATTTGATTAAAAAAATATTTGGCTTCGAGATGAACTTGACCCTACAAACACCACATTAAAAGCCTCAGCTACAACTGTTATATCTAAAAAAAAAACTATTATTATTATTTACTTTCAATAGGAGCTCAGATTCAGCCAAGGCAACACACCTTGAAGGCTACAAAACTGAAAGATAAGATTCAAACTGTGAGAATGATTTTAATGAAACACCTGCCGCATAACACTTCTGTCGGTTACTGTTATCAGTCACCGCAGCCAAATACTCCCACCAGGTGGAAGAAGACAACACTGAAGAGGACAGACGTTTTGTGTACACATTTCACGTGGTGTTTAGATAAGTATTTGCGAGGATGAAAATTATGAAAGTCATGATCTCATAAAACACATGTCAGTGTGGTTTGGGCTGGTAAATGTGTCTTTGTTTGAATACAGCTTCACTGATGTCTTCTCTGTCCTTCCCATCGGTGCAGTGTGAAATCCTGTTATGGACGTCGCTTCCTTTTACTGTATTTCTTGCTGAGCCAACGACTTTACATAAAGTGTGCATTTGATTTAATTATGTTTAGGAGGATGAGACGCACTGATTGAATTGGCCACATGCCCCGGTGACTGTAACGGGGTTAGTAACTTGGTTAAGGTTGTGTTCCGATGTCGGGTCAACACATCCTTAAAATCAGGGGTTCATTATTTCCAAAAAGAAAATAAAAGATTATAAAAGGAGTGTGACCATGTAAACGTGTGACATTCTGACAGTGTTGATAAAGCAGGATTTCAAATTTGGGGCATCGGGCAAGTTGAAGAAAAATGAGAGACACTACATGTTATGCAGTTTAATCTCCAAATTTAAAAGTGCATACCAATTTGTTACACTGAGCACTCTTGAAGACTGAGTCTTCACAGGCTCTGCAGCTCAAACACTCTGCCGGACAGGAAAAGAATCTTTCGTGAACTAGTTCCTTTTTAAAAACATACAATAATGTCACATTCGAGCAGCCAATGCCAGATAAATAGAGGCCAGAGTCAGAAAGGCCCCTGGACACCTGACATAGCAGGTGTCATTATAAAAGCTGATTCTGAGAGTGATCGGCTGTGTGATCTCTGCAAATTAGCAGCAACACTCATTGACCAAAGCTCCGTCCATTTGCAAACATGGGATGCACTGGGCTAACCCAAGCATATTTAATGACTTCTTGGCAGGCTCTGTGTGCCCTAGTTAGTGCCATCCCCTTTGATGATCCCTTTAAAACTAGAGCACACGCTGCAAATGGCCGCACACATCCTGTTTGCTTAATTGTGGGGAGTCATAAAATTGCTTAGGGAAACTTTCAAACTTTCACATGCCAATCAGCAGTGTTTGTGTTTTTATGGCACATTTTATGTCCTGTTTGATGTGTTTGGCGATTGTTGGTGTGCTGTATTTTTGCTTTTTTTTAAAATTATGAAATGGCTTTGAACATTAAATATAAATGCTTTGTGGATGCACACAATAGAAAAAAAATAGAATGTAGTAAGTATCTTCTGACAAGAGACAATTTATCAGAAAGTGAAACTGGAGCCAGCTTGATTCAGATATTCATCATCACCTCAAGTGTGAAGCTCACAGGAGGCCATGTATGATTGGGCTTCCAGAGCTGGAAGATGTGTAGTGGGCACCAGGCGTGCAGCCAGATTTAAGCAGGGTCTGAATAGGGCTGTTATGCAGCAATATCACATAAAATATTTATGAGCAGAGACAGTTTCATAACCGAAAAACTTAAACAATAGGAGAAAAATCAAGAAGTAAGTCTGCCTCTAAAACCTTAGAAATGATCTGAGTTTTTTTTGCATTGTCAGTACTTGACAGCAAATATGGACAGCCAACACGGGGAGTGTACACTTTTCATCACAGTACTAGATGGCCATCTCATGGAAACTTGACACTTCACTCACTCAGGGGCTCATTAAATTTGTAACAGGAAGAATGTTCACTAGTTGGCTGGGATTCTTCTTCATGACTTACTCCATGGAAGAAAAAAAACACTGACACAAAGTAGCAAAAGAACATGACAAACAATTCTTCTGACCCAGAAAGGTTTCTCTCAGGACGTACTATGATCACTCTGTCAGTGACTTGTGAAGCTCATATCAGTCATTAAAAATCAGTCACTAATTTAAGTATGTTTCAGATTTTGCAGGAAGCTGAAATGTTCAGTTTTGGACAGATTACTATGCAGGGCAGAAAAATAACAGTCCTAGATCAAGGATTGAAATGATGTGCAACACAGACCTTCAGCCACTATCACGATGAGCACATTGTGCATTGTAGAGCTCTGGGCCACAGGTACCAAGAGATTGATGTAGATGTAATTTTGACAAGTCTGAGACAAGGCACAGATGGTAGAATATATATA
>JBAJHX010000062.1:20258161-20270282 GCA_037176925.1 Amniataba percoides
CAATAGAAAAAAAATAGAATGTAGTAAGTATCTTCTGACAAGAGACAATTTATCAGAAAGTGAAACTGGATATATATATATATATATATATATATATATATATATATATATATCCACAAAATATATATATATATCCACAAAATATAATTGTGCAAAGGTAATAAATCTTCAAGTTACTTGTAAAGAAAAGTTTGTTCTGTCCGTTCTTATGTGTCTTCAATGGCAGTAGACATTGTTATCCTGCATAAACACGCAGATTTCTGCAGATGATTACTTCGCCCGATGTGGAAGGCAAGGATAAAGGTGTGACTCTGCATTTCGGTGATCTTCTTCACAGTATTTGAGGAGAGACACATGCGCAGCTGTTGGCATTAATAGCTTCTTTCCCCAGTGGTAGAATCCAGATTTTCATCTGATTCACCATGACATCAAATCAAGTCTGATGAGATTGTGGAGACATTTATGGAAACATTCTAAATCGATCCCAGTTTTGTAATTCAACAGGCGAATTCGCCATCTTTCATCTCTCCTTTCAAAGTTCCCTCCCTGGACGCCTCACTGGAATTTTAATATCTCCCTGGCAGGCCAGAGTACACCACCGGAAAGAAGCAGCGCTCCGAATCAAATCAGACCTCCAGATGATAGATGAGTGAGCCTAGTCACAGTCTATAATATATCTGGACTGCCAGCTCACTCCTGTGACAGCTGAAAAATGCCAATGAGCCAGCAGGAGCCAGCGCTTGGCCCCCGCGGTGCTTTTTTTTTCTGCAGGTGCTACATTGAAATTCATTAGCGAGGTGGTTCAACATATCAGAAAGTACAAGGGGAAGAGTGATGGAGGGTTTGCTGCGGGTGGTCACTGCGACCTGGCCTCAATGTGCTCTGATGCTTTGAGGGCACATCTGCTGTGTGGTCTCACATGGGAAATCCGGGGAGGGGGTGGGCGACCTGGCATTTACCTTTGTCTTTGAGAGAGCGAAGCAAATCGGCAGCTCCACTGCTCCAAAACGCAGGCGCTCGGTTTGAGATTTTAGAGCGAGCTGAACTCCCCAGAGAGCGGCAGAAAAATGCCAGCTCAGCCCCCCGGGGGTTTTGAGCGCCCACGGAGGCGTGTGCGTGTTGAAAGGCTGCATCCGCAATCTGAGGCGGGTGGAAAGTCTTACCGTCAGCGATGAGGTGCTCCGGCACATGTAGGATTACCCGGACCGAGAGGCTACAGGAGAGGTGAGAGGAGTAAACCAGGCCGATCACGCAGCTGATGACACTGATCAGAGTCAGGGTGGTCTTATTGATGGGGCTCCGTGGGGAACCTGCTGCAGGAAACAAACGCACAGGCAGGGAGCGGGAAGTGGTGGGAACAACAAACAATAGAGACATGTGAGGCAGTGACCGCTTTTTATTCCCCTCAACCCCCCCATACCATAAACATATATGCAGAGAGTCACACAAACACACACACACACACACACTACCTACACGGGGAGTCATTTTACAAACAAGCCAAAAAATGGGCTTAGCGCCCATGAAAAGGACCTTTGGATCAAAAAGCTCAAGCCTTTGGGAGGTTTAGACCAGGCATAGCTCAGTGGCACAGAAATAAGGTTTACCTTTGAAGGGTATTAACATCCACGCTGGGATGTGGGGAAAAAAGAGACATGGGTCTAAATAAAAAAATGGTTCAGAGGTTGTTTTGCAACCTTCCCACTTTCCTCTGCTCTCCCTCTCTGCCAGAGCGAGAATGCCTCCCTTATCTCTTTTACTCCAGAGTGCAATGCAGAAAGTGTTAAATGTGACCTCATACCCACCAGGGCATGCATACATGCACACACACACACACACACACACACACACAAATCACACAGTGACCTTGACAAAAAGGCACTCACACGTTTTGTTTAAAGTGGTTATTTTTTCACGAGCAGATTAACTCCAGATTACAGTGTCACTTTTAAATTACTCTGGCAGAACTTTCTCATTCAAAAGCTGCTCAAGGCGATCCTTTAAACAAAAGCCAGAGTACAAAGCTGACTTATCGTATTATGTATTGAGCTAGTTTATTTAATCAAGTGACTTACCCTGAAACTGGATGTGGGGCATAATTTCACCTTTTTGACATGCTTTTTAAAGTTTATACTTCATGCATGTTTTAAAACATTTGGCTATTGCACCAAAAAGTGCAATATTTCAATATCATCCCTCCTTTCATCATTCTTCTGACTTAAAGAAGCGCTCCTGTCGTGCCCCATGAATCATCCTCTCTGGATCTAAACAACATAGTTAGGGCGGTGTTGCAAACACTTTATTCTATTCTTAAGCTTTGCTCTAATTAAAGGTGTTAGCTGCACTTCTGGAGGCTTCGTCGTGTTTGTGACACCTGTGCACATGACGGGGAAATAATTGGCTTAGAGGCGTTGTAAAGGCCTGTAACGCCTTCTGACAGCAGCTATTATTTTGAGGGCATTGTCTCTTTATTTATTTTTTTTCTCTCTCTCCCCTATGTCTCTCTTCCACGCCCCATTACTGTACATCAAAGCTGCAAGGACACGGCATGCTGACAGATAAACCATGCTGCACCACTTCATGTTGACAGCGTTAGCACAGGATCCTCCTCAGAAATAATATTTGAGTGTAATATTATTTCAAAATGTAGTTTTTCATATAGTCAGATGCAATCAACAATCAGATCCTCCGCACTGAAAAACCTCTGATCTCATCATCTTGTTTGATGTCACTCAACAAGACTTGTGTGGAGATGCAGTGAGATCAGTGTCACATGCTCACAACCACTGTTGAAACATTCTGCACACACCTATGTATGAACACATTACACGGTTTACACTATGTAGTATTTCAGGAGTCAGAATCATGGACACACACAACACCGGAGCAATCCATCCGCTCTATGCACTGGAAAGGTTACATGTCATGCGTCGTGGCGATTGTAATACCGTCAGACGGCGGGAAAAACTGTCTGCAGGTGTATGAGTCCTCCTTACCCCCTGAGCCCCACGCGCTGTTGGCGTTACCATTTCTCATACCTCGACTCCGGCGGCGACTGCGGTTTGGGTCGGTGTAAAAGGCCAGCTGAGGCTCGCTGTCTGCCTCCGTCCCAGAGTCCCCGTCTGGGTTCAAGAAAGTTGAACCCGCTGTTGGATTCACACATAAAGAAATGAAAATAAAAAAAATAAAAAGCTTTGGGCCAGTACTGGGGAATCTGTCCTCAGGTTGGCCTCACAGGGATGGCAGGGAAAGGGCGGCCAGAATGGAAGATGAAGCCACTGCAGGATTCAGTGTGGAAACAGATCAGAGAATAAAAGTTCTCTTAAATCAATAATTGAAATGTGGGCTAATGGAGACTGAAGCCAAGTAGAAAGTTAGGGGTATCATACATTAAAGAAAAGCTTTTAAACAACTTTTCTTGTCCTTCTGGTTTTACAGTAATGGCTACTTCTGATTTTGCCGTCTCTTTGACTGATCCACCAACTGATTTACCAACAGAAGTCAAAGTAGACCTGCTATGACATCCCCACAGAAAATTAGCCCTAAAAATGAATAGTAAAATAAAATAAATAAATAACCCAGCAGATGTGAATTCATACGATGTGGCTTCTTGAGTTTTGTCTGTAAAAGCCCTTTCAGTGTAAAATCACAGTAGTGGTTCTTGGGGAAATGGCTGAATAAACTGTAGCTCACCTTGAGCCATTTAAACGTTGTAGAGTGATTCTGTAAGTACACACAATGGAAGAGAGCTGATACGGAGCTGAATATGTGAGTAACCTTCATATTAATACTGAGAGGCTCATGAGGAAGGACTAAGCTGTTCATTGTGCACTGTACACAGACTGTAGCATTGAAATACACTGAACTACAACAATCATTTTAGCATCAGTCACTGAACATTTTTCCTTTGAAGAAATGGACATTGAACGTTTATGTTTATGATATTTTCGTTATTCAGTGCTATACTGTAGTTTCATTTATTTTGGATAAATTAAAGGCTGATCAGTGAAGATAAAGACTTGGTTACATCAGCATTTAAAAATACTCGTTATGGAAATTGATTCATTTCAGAATTCAGAGGCAAGGCTAAAGTCAGGGAGGTAAAGCTAATTTTGTCAGTGCTTTTTTTAAGTTAAAAACCAAGTGGAGATTTGACAAGCGACCAGCAACTGAAAGCTCTCAGCAGTGCCAGCTTTGGATTGACACGGCCATTGACAAAGCTTTTAAAAATAAGGTACTATATAATTTTAGCAACATGGTCCATCCAAATTCTTCTGACCTTTTTCTGCCACAGCAGAAACTTCGCCACAAAAAAGGGCAACATGCTGTGCAGTCAGTCTTGAAAAATGAGTGGATGATATAAATGAACTGAAAACTGAACTGTGTTAACTCAGTGTCTCATTAGGCACAACAAAAAGCCATACATAACTAGGTTTTAAGAAACCTTTTTTTAAGGCAAGAATAGGCCAGTTAATTTAATTGGGGCACTTACTTGAATTTAAGGGGAAACTTTTTATATTTAAAAAAATATAGTTATACTTAAAAAAAGCCTATTTCACCACTTTTCTGAGTTTTTAGTATAATGTGAAAGTTAACTGCATTGAATTTCAAACAAGATCTCAGAAATAAAAAAGATATAAAAAGATATGGTTTCAAAAATGGAAAACTAAACAGTGTTATCTTTATTAAAATGTTTCCCTATCTTACAATAATGTTTCACAGATATGGTTAACTAGGACAAAATATATATGATAGACAAAAAATATAATAGATATAGACAGTGCAGAACTGCAGAGGCTGATTATCTCTTAACTGAAAAATCGGTTTAATCATTAAAAGCTCTGAAAATAGTGTAAACTACTAGTTTATGTCTTGTCAAGTTCCTTGTTTTGTCCAATCAACAGTCAGACACACCCAAACCCAAAAATATTACATGTGCAATGATTTAACTGAGAAAATGTGCAAATCCTCACATTTAAGAGACTAAAATCTACTGTTGAGTCCTTCTGCCTGATAAATTACATACGATAAGTTAATTATCAAAATGGTATGCAATTTACTTTTAAATCATCTCAGTGACTGTTCAGAACTACTATGAATATTTTCTATTTTTCCTCATCATTTTTTCCTCATCACATCTCTCTCTGTGGCAGCTTGACTCAGTTTTGTGTTGAAAACAGGTGGCAGGACTGCAGGGTTAGTGTTGAAAGGGATATTCAGGGGAAAATCCATTCAAAAGCATAGATGAACGGTGGATGGATGTGAGATGAAAAAACATGTCCAACACATATCTGGCTGTGGTCTTTCATTGAATAATACCAACATGAACCTTGATACATTCATATTTTTTTTTACCTCCCCATGTTACAATTCATAAATAATACCAATACAAAGGTCTTTAAGAAAATATACAGTCCACTGGAAAATAAAGATGAAGAAAAATGTAAAAAAGCAGAATGCACAGCTTTGTGTGGGAAGATCATCCCTCTCAAACTATTTAAAAAGGTAAAATCCCTGAAAAAGGCCCTGAACAAAGCCTGGCTGGCCACTTAAGTCACTTAAAGCTACAATATGATCTTAGATTGACTGAAACAGAAGGTAAAAACAGTTTTACAATCAAACTGCTCTTACAGTACAATACTACTGCTACAATGCACTTCAGCTGAGTGTGCTTTAGCAGAGGCATTAGCTATATTTAGAGGGCATGAATTGAAGCTTGTCTTACAAGTGTTAGCGGATTGCGAATCACAAAGTAAGAGGGAAAATCCATCAAAGCAGCAAAGATTTGCTGCCTCAGCGGGATATGGATGTGAACTGAAATAAAATTCATGCTAACGTTGCTCAGTGACAAGAGCTTTAAAAATCCCCAACCAAGACGCAGCGTTTGATTAAACTGGAGAAGATCCCTTCGAAAAAAAATGCAGGAATGAAAACAGTGTTGGCAGCAATGTCAATGTGACAAACTGAGAAGGACTTTTTCATGACAGCAGCTTCATCAGCTTTTCATATTGTTGGTTTTAGAACAATATGCACTGCAGATATGAATGCGTAGTGCAAATATTATTGGCAGCCATGACTATCTGACAGCACAGATGTTGGCGTTGCTTTACTTCACAAGTGGGAAGGCTTTTTTGATGACACCATTGTTTCAGCATTTCACACGTCTGATTTAATAATAAAGCAATATTCACTGCACAATTTCCCCCCAGAAATGTTTACTGGCAGGGAACAAAGTCCTCTGGAACAGTATTCAGTACGCCATTAAAACTCTGCAGTGAAATGAGAAGACAAATAAAATGGCCAAGCAGTAATCGGGGATATGGAGCTTCTTCTACAAAAATAAAATATATTCCAATGGCAACAAACAGACAAAAATAAGTAGACTTCATTTACATATCTATCGTGCAGGCATAAGTTGATGATATGTGACACAAAAACATTAAGTTCTTTAAAATCAGGTGCAATACTACATATGAAAAATAAATGTATTCTTATTAATATTACTGTTTTATCACTGAAGACAATAATGTATGTACTAAAGCTGGATGATGAAACTAACTAAAAAAACAAGAAGCAAAGATGCAAAACAGAGTCAATATTCAGACTCATAAATTTCACATTTGCAGTTGGTGATTGTTGGTTAGTGGAGATAGAGGAAGAGTCAGGGGCTCATCACAGTCAGAGGGCTTCATCATCTGCATACCAAGAGTGCAGAGGTTGCAATATTTTAATACATTGGTTAAGACAGCTGAATAGAAATTAGTTCATAGTCAAATCTAAAAATAATTTCAAGTATGTGTTCAGTAGATGCTCGGTTTGGATAATTTTAATGCAAGTTGAGTGGCAACACATAAAGCTAGTGTACATGAGAGCATTTAACAGAAGCCTCAGTCACACACTCTGTGCTGAATTGAAAGGATAAATTGAGTAATGTGAGTATAAGTCTGGACGTTCTGCCACCTTTTCTGTGCATCAAACATCATTTCAATTTCCTCTCGCCATATGGGAAGGGACAAAGTGCGGAGTTTTCCAAAGATAGGCTGGCATAATGTATGTAAGAGATGTCTGCCTGCATGAGCTACATATGTGTTTTTATACAATTTATAAGAGCATATTGGTCTTCCTGAGCCACCAATGGAAACATGCAATGTACTAGGAAATTGTTGTAATGGCATTGAAAACACTGTAGAAGTATACTGATTGAAAGGTCATCCAACTCAAATACTGAACACTATGAAGCTGTAGACAGAAAGAAAGAGACCACAAAATGGTAAATTTAAGATAAAAAATCCTGGAAGCTCCAGAGCAACTGAGCTTACGTTACCTGTATCATATGAGGTAAAAACTACTGAAAAACAGGATTTGCTCTCTCATTCTCAAACTTTACTTGACAGGATTGTTGGATATCGGGGGTCAGAACAGGCCGTTGTACTTTCCAAATTCTGTAAAAAGAAGTGCACAGCTCGTAATCACATCTGAATGAGATTTTGGAAAAGGACACCCTGTGCAGATAACTACGATGATGAAATGCAGATTTTTTTGGATACCTGTTACAGTATGTCCCAGTTCAGATAAAGCAACAAAGCTGAAGAAGTCAGAGGCAAAAAAATGTCAGAGCAACAAATCATGGATATTAAAAATCATCTGGTATTAAGAAACTGTCACATCCTGGCAGGATCGATATCAGGAGCTCTGAAAACACCATTTATAAAAACTGGGACAGGTCAGGCAAGCAAAAGAGAGTTACTTTAATTAGGTAGGTCCAAATCTATGTAGGGAATATATAATGATTATAAATGAAAACAATCTGTTCATGAAAAAGAGTCTAATGATGAGACTTAAAGCAAAAATGTAGTCAGGCTTCAGTAAACACTGGACTCTCATTTTACAGAGCAGTGATCAGTGTTTGTGTCAATGTAATGTTTGGTATCTCAGTCTGACTATTAATACTGTAGTACCATATTAATGGCTGGAAGATGTCCTGAAATGGGCCATTGGAGAAATGGGAAGTTGTTGGCTTTTGGACAGCTATTTTTTAAAATATTGGGACTAATGGGATGTCAGAACAATGGGCGGTTACCGGTCAGGCAACACGTCGTAGAAAATAGTTGTTTGTTTAAGCAGAACTTCATCCTCAGTCTTTCTGATAAATAACTTGATCACAATCCAATAATCAATTCATCCATTCAGCACTGATGGAAAGCTGGCCAAAGAGCCCAGAATCGCACACTGACATGCCCATGCTCGCCCTTACATTGTATCTACATGAATAAAATAGGTCTTCATTTCTTTATTGTGGAAAATGATTGATGGCACTTTTTTTTTTTTTTTTTTTGCTTGTAAACCAAAGAAATGAGACAATCCTCCTGAAAAATTAACACATTGTGGGAGCAATTTCCAGCCCATTCATTTCAGTGTCCCTGAGTCAGATCTGTGAAAAAAAGACTTCAACTTATTGTTTTTTTTCAGTTCTGATAAACTGAGCAAAAAAAGCTGCAACTTCAATTATAATGATGAGATCAACCCAACTAAAGCACATGCTATAAGAGACACATTTCATTCAAATTTTCAACTTCACATCTACAGGAAATTAAGCTTTTAAGTGGCTCCAAACAAGTGAATAAAGCAGAGATGTCAAGGACGGCTTTGAGGCTGCGTGAGTTTCAGAAAGGAGACAACATAAAAGAGGAGCTGGCTACAGTGTAATAGTACCACATTGGAATAACTTGAAGCGGTTCAAAGTGCAAACAGCATGTCTCTCTCTGTGATGTGCAAGAAGAAAAGTATTTTAGGAGGCAGTTAAGATCAAATGCACCTTAGAGCTTCTCAGGTGAGTGCCAGCTGACCTAACACAGAGATCTTTGGTTGAAATTTAGTGAAATAACATTTGCAGCACAAGATCGCATTCAAAATGAAATAAAATAAGAAAGAAAGAGTCAAAATAAGTACTTGAAGTTTGAGGGTTTACTACAAATTTCAAGTGAATGGGAAGTCTTCTTTCAGACGCCTTCCAAAAAGGAGGCAAATGTTATCACAGGACTCACAGGTTCAGCCAGGTATTTACATGTAGGTTTCATCACCTTAAGAGCCAGGACGTCTACCATTTCATTCAACGTTTCTACTGGGATGGCACTAGAAATATAATGTGTTCCTGTCTGTCTTGTCAGCATGAAACAGACATTACAACAGCCTGTTTAATGAGCTCTCACTTTGTCTTTAAGGGGAGAATAGAAGTGAATTAAGACTAAGTCTCACACAGCGGGTAGTCATCAGCCTTCACGATTGAACAGGAGCCACAAGGTGCAGCGCTCTCCCCTGCTCTGACAGGCCCCTCTGAATATTCACTGCAGGACGCTCACCAACAACTCAGCATGCACAGCAGGCACGAGTACCTCTTATAAACCAAAAAAGTTATTATGTCCAGTGCTCCACAACTCTGTGAATATGCAAGGGCGCTAGAGCTGAGCAGAAGAGAGGGTAATGTCCCCAGAATGACAATCTGTCCTGACAGAGCAAGTGGACCTGCAAACAAACAACTCAAGAGGGTAAGGATGTCACGGCAACAGAGGCAGCACTGATGTCAGGAAGTGTGTGCAACCAGCAAATGTGACATAAACACAGTCAGAACCAGTACTGTTAATTAACAAAGCAACAAAAATCTTAAAAAAAGGAAAAACAAAGGCTTCTGTCTTTCTTCGACAAGGAAAGATGAAATTTCACTTCATTTTTACCTGGCTTGTATAACCTCAGGATGCTGGCTCATGCAGGTGCAGCACTGCCCCACCTTGCCTAAGCTCATAAAAGAGATTTCCAGATCTATGCAGGGCTTTTACTTTGACCTCAGCAGAACCTCGGGATGCAAAAGTTGTGCTGCCTGCTCCGAGACACACTGATCACCTAAGTTTACAGAGTTTACAGAAAGTTCCTCTTGGATTAAGGATAGCTGAAAAAAATGTTCCCAGCAAGTGAAGAGAAAAATGTGGTGCAAATGCAAATGTGCTGCTGATCATCCCTCAGAGTAATTGATAAAACCAACCGAGTGGTTAACTACAGATTAATGCAGATGCTAAACTGAACTGAACTTGACTTTGTAAAACTGATTTTTTAGACTATTATACTGGGAAATATACTATTTGTAACACTAAAAGAATTAGAAAGATAATCATCAATAATAATCAAAATAAAATAACTACATTTCTCAGAAAACAAAACTATGAATTATGAATGTCAGGAAAAACAAATATCTGTTTCACATATCTGCTTTAATTAAAGCTGATATACAAGTACTGGCGACATGAAGAAATATGACAAGTTTGTTGCCATGAATCAAATCAATTGAACTGAACTGACTGAATCAAATTACCTCCTGTGCACAAATTACTACAATAATAATGTTTAACAAATTCTTATATGTTGAAAGGAAGATAACACAATGGCAACAAAATACAAAGCTCAGCTGTTTTTTTTTTTCAAATCCAAACCAAACTGCTTTAAATCAAAGACACGACTCTGAAACTGTGTTCAATGTAGCATCATAACTAATCAAAATAAATGGTATCAAGGACAGAACAAACGCATTGAATGTGAAAACGTATGATATCAGAGAAAAAGGTTTAGTATTTGCAGGCACCCTAATATAAAAAAATGGCTGCTAGCTTGCTGCTAACAGTATCTGTGCTCCTCCCTGTTTATCATAGAATTTCTGTTTTTACTGCTTCATATGGCATTGTCCACATTAATGCAAAATAATGCTGCAAAATAAACAGCCCATAATTAAATGTTCAGTTAAAGCATGCAGACAAATTAAATAATGCTCATCGATTATTATGAGCATGTTTCCCCTCCATGATGCTCTTAACATCAACAAAGGACCACAAAGAAGAGAATATGATTTGGTAATTCAGCACTATATAACAAATATTATCTGATTTACGTGGTATGGTTTACATATGATACACAGCAACATGATTTATAATTAGTGTGCATTCTGCAGTGGCACAAAGAAAGGAAGTGACATCCATCTTGTTCAGGTAGTTTCCAGCAGTCATGGAAATTCAAAGCCAGTTCTACCAATCTCCTGTATGACACCAGAGCTGCTGCTGGCCTCCTGCAACAACATATTTCTTTTTCTGATTCTTACAAAATAATCCATGTAGTTTTGGCATTTTCACTAAACTCAGATTCCATAAAGTAACGCTTCCCACACAGAGCATCAGCAGAAACAGGAGAGCATCGTTAAAGCAGATGAAGCACAGACTGAGCAACAGCGAGAAGACTCAAGTACAGTTTCTTGATCTAGAAAACTAGTTGGTTTGAATTTCATCTCTTCATCAAGGCAGCTGTTTTTCATAGAATTAGGGCCAGACTCAGGAAAAGAGAGAAGAGAGAACTTATAACACATCAAAAGAAAAATAATAGAAAAGATTTTCTTAAAAAGCTGACATTTTAATGAAACAGATGTCGGTCCGTGTATGACATCAGTGGTGTTGATAACCTGTAGTTAAATGTTTCACCAAGATGAATCATATCAAATTAAGAGAGAAAATGAAACTACGTACATGACGTATGAGTCAAGCAACAGATGTGTTTTGGAGCAGCAGCTGGAGTCCAGCAGGGACATGGTTTTCTCCAGAGAGCTGAGCCTGGAGTTCAGTCATGGCATCACAAGGAGATTAAAGCTCATAAGGCTTTATGTAAATGTTAAGAGAGGCAGCCAGGATGTACCTGTCCCATAGTCTGCTGTGCATTATGTCGTTGCTCTTCCCTCTGCTGATACGGTGGTATCCCAAGATGCTGCTCTTTATCACAGGTGGACAAATTATAGTAACAAAACAAACCAACGACCATCATCCTTGAAGCCTCACTTTGGGACAAAGCCAAAAGACAAAGCCAAAGGCTTCCCCACAGGAAGGAGAGATGTTGACTATTGGCTAAGATAACTGTGTGAGGTGAATTTGGGTCAGAACTGTCCATGAAACACTCTTAAAAAAGAGTACCTCTTATAAACCAAAAAAGTTATTATGTCCAGTGCTCCACAACTCTGTGAATATGCAAGGGTGCTAGAGCTGAGCAGAAGAGAGGGTAATGTCCCCAGCATGACAATCTGTCCTGACAGAGCAAG
>JBAJHX010000062.1:20292466-20310496 GCA_037176925.1 Amniataba percoides
TCTACTTAAAGGCAAAAACACATATAAAACATTTTTTTATATACAGCTATATAAATTCAGGCGTCAAGGGGTTAAGTCTCAAAAGATAAATCAGTCATGCCACACTGAATATCTGATGCTGTTTTAAATATCTAATGTTTCTATTTGTCTTTATTTGGCTGGAGTGGCAGGATTTACTTTGGAGCTGTCGCTGCCTGTCGGGTTCAAGCTGAAGTCGGGGACGTGTGTTTGAACCGGCAGTGCTGCACCTGGTGTTGGTACAGACATACACAAGGTTAGTCATCTATTATGGATGACCAGCCGTAGCCAGTGGAGGACACTGTGGTCACCTTGTTGGATGTGAAATGCACAGACAGAAGCTTTGAACCCTCTATGAGGAAGCCTCCAAATCTGGAACAGTGTGCTTAAAAATACAGAGGTGTAACGGATGAAACTGACTCACCTCTTGGTTCAATGTTTGATATCATAATGTTTTTTAATAAAAAAAAAAGGCTGATTAGATTACTGCCTTGCTGGGATGGCAAAGATTTTCTGGCCTCAGACCCCAACTTTGGTGCAGTTCATTGAACCTGATTCCCCATCATATGTCTGGCTTGTCTTCAAGCCTTAAAATGCCGGAGTCCCAGCTCATCCATTAGGCAGTAAACAGTCTCGTGGTGAGCATGGTGGCCAGGCAATGAACTGTGGCAGATGAGAGCTTCTGCTTACTGGCTGAGCCGACCTGGCCGGGATGTGTAAGACCTGGGACCATTTCAAGTCCACCTCATGTATACGGTAAAAACACGCCAACAGGACTGTCAAACACGGCCGTTGAGATGAACGTTGACAGTCAGGATTAAAGTTTAACTCTAAAAGACGTGACATGCAGTAAACTTCGCTGTTATGATGTCACGAGATCCCAGCATTTACTTTAGTGATCACATTGTTAACAAATGTGAACAACTTTAACAGATTGAAGTAAACTAAACTTTATTGTTTGGTTCATCCTGATGCTTAGTTAAACAGAAAGCTTCCTAGAATGTTGCTAAAGCAATATAGATATTCACAGTTGTAACCCACTGCTTCTTCCCATATGTCTCGCAGAGCCCTCCCTGCGCTGGCTGCTGCTGTCCAGGAGTCTCCATAGACACACAACGGACAGAGGTCCTGTGACAGGTGTGTGCTTGAGCTCAAAAGCCGGTAAAGCAGCCTTCACAGGACCTTTTTTGTATCCACAAGGAGCCGAACAAGTGACACGGCTTTGGATTTATAGGTCGGGGCCTCCAGCCGGGTGGCAAGCTGCAGCGGGGCCTGGGCAGCGCAGCGGCAACACCGCTTCCATCTGTTGTCACGGTCTGCTCATATCTGCATGCTAATCCTTCTCTACTCACACCTTCGTGAAAAACACCCTTGTGGCAGCGCCGCCGCAGCTCTTTCAGGATGAGGAATTAGCAGAGCAGGGAGCACAAAGACACGGACCTGAGGTTGATGGGATGTGAAATGCAGATAGAGCGGGGAGTAAAAATGTGAGATTAGAGGAAAATCAAAGAGGTAAGAAGCAGAACCTCTGCACTGGCTATCTCATTTCCACATAAAAATGTTGTCACCACTCAAGCCTCTGCGACCAGGAGATGGGCTTGATGTTTGCTATTACATGCAAAACGTGCTGAGGATAGCCAAGGTCAGTCATTTGTTTCAAGGTCTCAGGATCAGTGACATTCAGCGGGTGCTGAAGAGCGGCTCCCTGCCTCCATTCGGCAGATGTAGCTGCTGGCAAAAAGTCTTCTCAAGCTGACTAATCATTTGTGTATGCAGCTATAATATGCTTTCAATGTCTGAAAATACATATCATCCATCAAAGCATGATTGTAATGTCTTTGGGCTGGAAAAGGGCACTGGGAGTAGGTGTGGCATATCTAAGATCTAATAAATATACATTTCCTGAGGCAAGAGGAGGAAGCTGCGAGATCTAAGGATTCATTTCCTACTCTGCCGACATAGCAGATAAGGTTTGATACAGTGCAAGCATGCAAAAATCTACATTCTGCAACGGAAATGTGGAACTTTATAGATGCATGTTCCACACAGAAAAACTGAATTTTCCACAGCATATAGTGTGCACAATGTTTCTCTGACATAAAAAGAGTAAAAGTATACATCTATTTTCCATCTCCCTCCTGACTCCATCTACGCCTTTATAGCTGGAACACACCCTTACTCTGAGTGGAACATGTCCGTGCCCCGTGGCAGGCTGCAGAACAGCAGGCTGGAGTGCATGAGTGCATAGAGCCGTGCACTACATATGTGTCCAATACAAACAAACCTGGCAGCTGAGTGATGGCGGCAGAGCTTTTTCAAAAGCTTTGACTGGGATATCATGTTCATTCAGAACAAAGGAGAGTTATTACGGAAGAGAATGAACTGTAAGACACGGGGATGTTTTGTAAATGAAACATGTTTTCCTCTAAAACAGAAATTTGTACCATGACAGACATCCGCAGGATTTATCTGCTCCCTAAAACCTTTACTCGGGGAAAAAAGTGTGTAGTCAGCGGTTTCATTTGGAGCACACAGGGAAACAAAAACAAGAGGGGATATATTATCTTATCGCTGTGATGATATCTCTGAGGAGGTTTCAGCTTCAGGGAAAATAAGTCAGCCACAGTAAAAGAACTTCATATATTTGAATCCATTTCCATCTTCATAAAACAATGGAAGAGAAAAGCAATTCTGTTCCTTTATCATTCTAATTTAAAATAAAAGATTTTGGCAAATTAAAAAGTTTCTTTTGACTGCATGTCAAAAAAAAAGATAAAGTAAAATTATTTTAAAAAAATGAAAATAAAACTTCAAAAACAGTGTAAAGTTTTAGCTGCTTTGTGATTCTGCCCCAGAACAGAGTTTTACCATGACAGAGATGTGCAGGATGCGGAGCTCCTCCTTGGTAGAATCATTAGCCGGGTCTTCGGTCGGCTCGGGGAGGCTCAGGCTGCCGTCCTGGTGGTGAATGTGGAAGAGCAGAGTGCCGTTCTCCAGCCACTGCTGCCTCCAGCGCACCAGGGGGATGTCCTCTGAATTCCCAGAGATCTCTGCCAAAGACGACAAACAAACAGAGTGAGATTGTTTTGAAGAGATTTTAGTGCAAGTGTCACTCAGGATTGGTGCCATTTCACATAGTGACTGAAATATCACAGCAAATGTTTGATGGATTGCTATAAAATGAGGCACATGTGTCTATGTTGCAGTGACTGACTTTGCTGATCTCCAAACTAGATGTCTCGTGCTACCAGCAGGTCAAAGTTTTTATCGATTTACCAAGAAAAATATTTCAACACTTGCTGGGTGAAGTGGCACAAACTTTGATACAAATATTCATGGTTTCCAAGGCAACGGCTGTGATGGATCCTACTGATTCGGTCATCCTCCCCTCCATGAGGTCATGCCAGATGATAAGATGTAATTTGTGTCAAATGTTGCACGTTAACACGCTAATGTGTAATCGTGGTAAACACAGTACTTGCTAATCATCAGAATGATGTCAGTGATTTTATGAGAAACTATATAGGTAAAATATTAACATACACACTCATCAGTGACATCAACAGCTGGTTTGAGAACAATCTGAGGATGTGTGAGTTAATGGTTGTTAATTAAATTATATGCACAGTCAATTCCAACCATCACACCTGCACTATACCTAAACTCCTCTATCAGCTCTCGGGTTTTATATCTACGGCAGGAAGAACAAAAATCACAAGGACATCATTAAACTCAAAGATAAGGATGAGTAAACAGTGATTTTATGGACGCAGCAGAGCATAAGAAACACTGTGCTTTGTGTCATTGCACAGTTCCTCAGACAATACATTGCACTCCTCGCTGTTTGAAGTATTAGTTATGTACGCCAAAACACACACAGTGTCGGAATTGAAAACATTATAAATGCATGACAGAGCTTTATGGGCGATTTTCTGTTATGTAAGTGTGAAGAGTAGCAAAGATGCATCAGACTCATGAGTCGTGAGTAATATCGCTGACTGGAAGACATAAATCGAAACAGAGATCAAACAAAGTGCAAACAGGACTGAACAGCACCACTAACTCTACACCGCTCCAATGGGCTGCCGCCGGAAGTGAACCTGTGTTCTCGGGCAGATTTTATCATTTCACAGGAGTTACAGCAATACCCAGCAATGACTTGGTTATATGCAAATCAAAATAAGTCCAAATCTACAGTAAAACTCAGCTAAAGCTTAATAGCGCACTGAAATGCTGTTAAAACTAAATCTAATTTCAGACAAGAGACTAGATGTTTTTTTAACCTGGAGATGACTAAATATTTCCTTGCTGAATATTGAACTGACCTGTCTGTACCGCCAAGTAACTAGTCCTTATCCTTTGGTGCATTCATTTGTGATATTAATGTATACCACATAAATAAAAGACAATCATCTTAGTCTCTATGTCTAATTTATTAGAAGCGCCTAGTGGGCACAAATGGAGGCACGGCAAAGTTGCTAGAAGTAAAATAAAACCTATAAATAGTCTCTAAAAAGAGTAAGAATAAATATTCAGCTTTATCAGAAATTGTGTCTGCACCACAGTGTTGTGGAGGGCGGGCAGAGCAGACCAGAGGACGGACACGCAGCCGCTGTGAGCCAGGAGCTCTGCAGCAGAGTCCCAAAGGCAGAGCTGGAGCGTCTGGAGTAATAAACACCCAGAGTCACACCGGATTCTGCTCTGATCCGGAGGTGTTTACCAGCAGGAGGAGAACTCAGAGTAAGAGCAGATCTTTACTCACAGCTTGTCAGTGATCATTTAGTTGCCTAAAATACACCAAAATTCATGATATGTAAATTGTGACAGAAATTTGAACATAGGAACACTTTGTTTAGATTTTAAACTGCAAATTGCATTAATAAAGATCCACTGTATGGGACACACACACACACACACACACACACACAGAGTTACGCCTTGAGTCTGAACACTCCTCTTCCACTACTTCTTCCTTTACAATAGTGATAAACTGCTCACAGAAGGATTCAATTGATCAGAATAATTATTTCCTCGTATAGTGTGCAGAGTAGACGTGTCAGCACCTTCCTGTCTGCTGTGAGGCGCAGCACACAGGCGTGCACGTGGAAGCTGCTGGTGGAGGGTTTGTCGTCACATTCAAAGGGTCAACTGAGAACACGAGGGTCACATTTCCTTTAAATCCCTTTTAATTACATAGAAAAAAGGGCTGCAAATGCTACTGAAAAGAAAAGCCTGCCTGAAGACAGACATCGGAGGTGAGAAATATTGATTTAGAATTTTTCAGATAAAATGAAGGATTAAGTGTTCCTTTATGGCTTGAGAAAACTTTAAGCTGAATAAACCATTTAGAAACCCATCGGATTATCTGAAAAATGCATTGGCAGAATACTGAAAACGGATCTGTTTTATCAAAAGCTGATGTTTGAGGATTCATGGCTTTCACAGGAAAGGAATTGCTGATCTGATTTTTTTTTCTTGCCTGTGTATTTATAGTGATCACTAACAAGTGTGTTTGCATCACTGCTTTATTGTATCCATTGATGGTAGCTGCAGCGCTCACTCCTTTTAAAATTTCTAATTAGGAAGCTGGAGATCAGGTCGTGTTTAAAGCCACCATTTGCAGATGGTACACAGTGCACATCCTTACGCTGTTTATGGATTACTTTGGACACTCTGCCATGTAAAGACTATTACACTAATTGCTACTATGACCCAGCGCTGTATACGAATCTATTATCCAAATATATTATGCTAGCTCTATTGGTATACAAGCTATCAAATAATTTAAAGCTCATTTTACACACAGATGTCACAATAAACTTAGAGAGAAGTAGTGCGGGCACAATGCAGAGCAGAAAGGGATGGTGAGGGTGCACTAAAGGGACACAGTCCATTAGCGAATAGTCCATAATTGATCAAAGTCCACACTCTGTGCTGGTTTATTTGTGCATCGGCGCAGCGACGGTTGCGGGGAGAAATCACGGTCTGTAAATAATAATGAGGATTAGGCCTGATCAAAAGAAAAAGCCCTGCACTGAGTGACTCAGGCAGTAAGTTAAGGCACTTTTGTTCGCACGGGAGATGAGAATTAGGACAGCAACAAGAAGGCCCGGGAAGTCAGGGGAGGCGACGGAGCAGTGCGGAGGTAAAACACTCAAGACGTCCAGCTCTCACGCTACAAAACCTACTTATCAGTGTAAGGGCCTTGTGCTGAGATCTATATACACACACACAGGCTAAACCCATGCTACACCAGCCCATTACACTGATTACTGCCCAAAATGTAGTTGCAAGCAAGATTTTACTGCTGATCACAGGCTTTTACACAGTGTGCAAAATTCTCAGGGAGCTGCGTGAAATGATAGCACCTTTGCACCTGCACGACGGGGGGCTCAACTGAGTGAGGGCTTTAAATTCTCTCATCTGTGTCTGTAATTCATGCCTCCACATAATCACACAAGTAATTAAGGATCAGAGGTCACACCCTTGCCCTTAAGGGGGAAGAATTAATTTTACGCATTAAAGTGAGTTGGGAGTGCGACTCAACCTGAATAAAACCTGAATAAAAAGGCATTGCACATGAATGTTGACCAGGCAGGGAGGGTCTGATAAAAATGAAACCTTAACATACTCCACAAACAAAGTAAGGCTGTCCGTCTTTAAATGTTTATCAAATAGAACAGAGGCGTGTTGCATATGAAGCTAAATTTTCTCGTTATGTCATTCAATGGATGTTGTTTTTTCGAGTTTGGCTCTGAGCGTAATGTCTGAAGAACCACAGAGAACAAATGTCGCTCTTTATTTCATCCAACGATGACAGTTTGTGCTTTGATTGAAATGTTTTGATGGCCGGATTGGAATGCCATGAAGTTTGATGAGGTGATGCAAATGATGAGATCACCTTATGAGGTCAACATTTTCCATATACTTTGGTTTATATGCAAAAACCTGCAAAACTAATGACGCTCCGATCAGCCTCACGTGGCGTCGTAAACATTATTTCTGCTGAACTTGGCTAGTTAGCTTTCTCATCTTGTGCGTGCTGGCGTGCTTATATTAGAATGAAGTTGAAAGCTGCTGTGAGTGAGTGCAACCTTAAGCAGCCACTCATATACCTACAGACTTTTAATCTTGTTATCATGATCAAGAGCTTTTTTTTTCCATCTCCTCGGCTCTCTTAAAATAGCCTGCTAACTGGTGTCCCGCATGTAAATGGACGACTCCGCCTATGTGTGCCATCTTATGTAGGCACTTACCTTGCTTAAACTATTCATGCTAGGAATGACCGTCATTAATATTTTGTGCACACATTGTACACAGATGAGATTACGACTAGATGCAGTCCCGACTAGCACTTCACTTCCCGCTGTGTGAGTGTACATCACCTTCTTTGTCAGACAGCCCATTATGCTGATTACTGGCAAAGGACACACTTGCATGCTGGATAATAGCCATAACCCTTATATGGATTATACCCTGTTTACAAATCAAAACACCTAATACTTTTACTCTGCCACAGCAGTGTGTGTGTGTGTGTGTGTGTGTTTGTAACTGTGGGACTATAACAAGGTTTGGCCTGACAATAACTGATGCCCTCATGCCGCAGTGAAGAGGGAGTTCCCTCTACCCATGGATAAGATTTAAGAGTCTCGGCTGGTTTTAACCTAAATGCAAATGATGTGCCAGAGTGTGACAGGGCACTTTTTAAAAAGTGTGCTCTCTCCCCCAGGGGACTAGTTTGCCATGAGAGCGGGATTAATGAGACCGCCGCCTTACTGCACGGGACCGTGTGCAGTACCACCCAGCAGAGAGGAAGGAGGGAGGAAGAGAGGACGCGAGACGGAGACAGAAAAGAAGAACAAAATGAGAAAGGAAAGGGAGAGACGGGCAGGAAAACAGAGAAGGGAGGGGATTAAGGGAGTGGTGGAGCGGGAGAGAAAGAAAAGAGAAAGTGGCCACCTACCAGCATTAAAATGGATCAAAGTAATCTGATTACGACGCATTATTAGTGTACCTCCTCTGAATGCAGATTCGCTAAGCCATTTAGTTTAAAGGAGTTTCAATTCCTTTAGAATTAAATTGACAGAGCATCTATCTGAAGCATTTTGAAAGCCTAATCTTTAATCCAAGCATAAACAAATGAGGAGTGCCACCACAGAGGATCTCGGCACAAGGCTTTTTCCAGGCCCTAATTGATTGACAGAGCACTTGGAGTAGCAGAATATGATAGATTACCAAGACTTCTGAGCATGTTTTACGGCCATCACAGGTCTGCTTACATGTACATTGTTGGGAGGCAGATTATACTATGCATTAACATGAAATGACAAAAGTAAAATCACATTCTCGTCCTCCACGTCGCGCATCTCATGGACCCCTGCTTATCCAAGCACCGCTGATATAATTAGAAAATCCTCGCGGGGGATTCAAGAATTAAAAAAAAAACAAAAAAACAATCTGATACATACTGTGGCAAGATTAATGCAACATGATAGAAATAAACAAATTACAGCAAAGCAGCCTGCCTGGTGCAGTTTAGGGACATGCCAGCCACATTTCTGTGGAATTCAGCAATATAACGCTGTCAGATTTTAGCACCCAGCGGGGAGGTTTTGTTCTGTTCCAGGCAATAACATCACAGTGAAGTGTCAGCGGTGGAAAAAAATCATTCATCCTATTGGAGAGTGCTTCTGGATAAGATGAGGGGCTCAGTGTTAAAGTGGAGCTACAACGCATTCATAGAGGCCCTCTGGGACCTTTCAGGCTACAGCTTACTGCTAACAATCTCAACTACGCTCTTTTTGTGACTGCTGTCACTGCAATTATATATTAACTGCTTAGTTCATCCATATTACCAAAAGAAAAGCAGATTCTGCCAGTCCAGGTTAAAAGATGTCTGCTGGCACCCCAATATACAATATAAGAATGAGAATAGAGGGTGAAGTCCTTACTTTATCTTTGGGCTAGCTGCTGCCCTACTGGCCACAGTTCAGTACAATCTCCCACTGTGGAATCTGTAATTCTCTGTCTCTCTGATGATGTGAAGTCCATTCCTGTGCTGCACTGTCCTAATTCTCAGATAAATTAGTATGTACTGGGAGAATTGGGATTTGACCCAGTGTGGGTAGCAGTGTGGACGTCGGAGGTGGGAAAAAAACACTGTTTCGTAAATCAAAAAATACCACAAGTATCAAGTTCAAGTCATAAACTTTGTGTTAAATGTCCTATATGAATCATTATCCCCCTCTGTCTGCCTGTCAAATGACTCAAGACCAGAACCTATTTAGACAAACACAGTACAGCCGTGCAGTCAGGCTAGATCATATTTCACATTCTTAAATATGTCATGTTTTATGTTCATTTGATAGTTTGTTGTGCTTTTGAAAAGTTAGATTTATTGTAATAAACTCAACAGATAACCTAGAACCTCCACAGACCTGGCCAGTATAAAGTTTTATCGGCATGTTTTTTTTTTTTTTTTTAATCTATCTCAAACAAAATCAAAGGAACTAATACATTAAGACTGATCTAAATATGAATATAGGTATGAATGCACAATTTATTCACAGTAAACCCCAAATCTCACCTTTAAATGCAGTGTGTGTCTGAGTTTCCTCTCCCAGAGGTTGTAATGCCACAAGTGTTTGGTCTCCCTCTAAACTGTGTTCCACCGAGACAACGATAACAATCATCACATTGCACGGTCACCAGAGGGCATGGCGATAAGCAGAAATTACTTTGGAGCTGTTGATTCTGAATTCCCCAAACTTAGCAGTAATAAACGACTATTAAAGAGAAAACAACATTGTTGAGCTGAGAGCCTGGCGGCAGAGAAAGGAGGAGTATGAAGGAGAGACAGGGTGCTAATTTCCAGATCATTATTCCAATGTGAACACATGGAGGTCGTCCTTCAAGCCTGTCCTCTAACTACACCAAAGTGAGCGAGCTGATTTCTGAGGGAGCTGTGAAGTATCCACTTCACACAGTAAACACAGCGTTTTAGCCTTGACAGAGGGTTAGGGAAGACTTTCACATAATAAAACCATTAAGTGCTTCTTCTTCAGTGGATATATGATGCTCTGAATATGTTTAGTGACCTTTGGGCAATATGTTTGTCATCTGTAGGTCATACCCAAATGTTCCTCATGCTCTCAAACCAACACAAACACAACACTCTCCTGCACATAGCTGTATGCATGTGTGATACGGACAGAACAATTCACAATATCACCATGGAAACCATGGATCATGAACCATCACTCAAAAAGGCAAGCCACAATATAGCAGATACAATAATATCAGATCTCAGCCTTTATATTTGAGATTCGTCTTCCACGGGATATGAGATCAAAATATGATAACGGACCGCCTCATAAAGTGAAAACTTAAATATACTGAATATTAAGGGAAGACTGCTGAGCAGGTAAACTGAATCTGTGTCTCTTTGCAGTTAGGTCTTTTTTTCTGAGAAATGAGGTGGATTTTTACCACTGTTTACAATTTGTTTTCTTAATTTACAGACCTGTGTAGCTTTACTTTAATATGCTTTGCATTGTTGGGTCAACTGTACTGACCATGGGTTAGTATGTATGTGTACATTATATATAAATATATATATAAATGTTTCAACGAATCTAAGGTAGCCTAAATTAGCATAAAGACCAGAAAGAGAGGTAAAACAAGTAAAAGTAAAAGTAAAAAGTAAAATAAATAAAAACATATGCCTAACATAATCTCCAAAGGTCACTGATGAGTGTGTTATATCTCATTCGTTTTTGGACACGAACAAAAGTGTGAAAAACAACAGTTTGTGGTTTTATGTGGCATTGGAAAAGGATTATGTGATGTGATTACTTCTCGACAAAAAACACTTCATCCACCTGCCCAGCTCTTTGGTGCAGCATCTCTGGATACTGTCAGCACAAAGTAACTGTTGTGAGAAGACTTCCTGCTGAAATGGCCAAAAAACAGTTAAAGCTTTTTACTCATAATAAGTAATCTGTTACTCTGTGAGTTAAAGAAGCACATTTCACAAAATGTTTAACTCTTACTTTAGTCTCTTTCCACTGAAGCCACAGTATATAAAGAATACCCGTTCAGGATTAATGTGAAATGGAAATGAACGGTACGTTTTTCACGCCCTGACTACGAGTGGACTTTTGGAGTTATTTTTTCAACAGTTTGATTTCACCTTACAACATATTTCAGCATGTGCTCATTCTCAGCGAACACAGAGGGCAGACACATGCAGTGATTTATACGGCTCAAGGTGTTTTATCTTATGCTGAGTCATTACTCAGCCCGGCATAGAAACCAGTTTTCCAGAGTCTGACAACATGCTGGTCGGGGCAATGATGCACTGTGCTGTGAATTTTAATTTGGCTCCATCTGTAATCAGCATGCAGTCTGTGCTGCTGCTTTCAAAAAGATAAATAAATAAAAAACAAAAAAAAAAAAAAACAGTTTATGGGCTTTTAAAGAGAAAATGGGTTGAGTAACTACTGAAGTCTCTATACTGATTTTCACAATACAGTATTGCAAGTACATGTGAACTTCACAGCAGCTGGAGAGGGCAGAAGAAAGACCAAAGCTTGACGTTGCACCTTGGCTTTCACTTCTTTTATTCTTCTCGAACGCTCCTGTTTAATAGTACGTATGGCTCAAAGTGCAATACAATAGATCTTGTCTTGTCATGCAGCCTTGGTTTATGTGAGGACACCTGTTTCATTCTTCCTGTCTTCAACACGCAGCTGGGTCCTGCTCAGCTTTGGCACAGGCATTTCATAGAGTAAGCGCCGTTGTTGAAGTTTTAAAATGACACCTGAAGGCTGTTTCTTTGAAAATCACTACAGCGTGACGTCTTTTGTTCTGTTTTGTTTCTTTCTCAAACTGTTTTTCTTTTTCTCATTTTATGAGTCACAGATGGGAAGCTCTAATTTGCTTGTGTCCTTATTAAAAAGGAAATAATGTTTGATGACGCAAGACCAGGACTTAGTGTTTTATTTAGCGATGTGGGGCATCTAATCAACGTATCCTTTATCTGTGTGATGTTTTATGGATGTGCCTCCCCTCCAAACAGGTTAACATGTCATTCTTGAACTCGAGGTGTTTATTACCTCCTATGATAGTGCAAAAGTACCCACCCGAGCAGGACTATAAATACAGCTGTTTTGTGGATGGCAGCCAAATAATGCCATCAAGCTAGCACTAAAAACCCTTGGTGTCCATGTTTGTGTGTGCTTCTACCGCTGTGTATTTATCAGTCTGCCAATATTTTCCAACTTCCCTTCCCATCTGTGGCACTCCCAGGATAATTTGATGTAATATACAGCGTGTATTCATTTTTTAAAAAGGCTCTGCAATTTTCTTAAAACAACTGGGCACAGTATCAGTTCAAACATTCAAACACGGGGCATTTGGTGGGGACTATTTCCTGCTGTGGATTAGCACTAATTCAGTGCTCCTGTATTTCCGGCAGCAGGATGGTGTCTATGTGGGAATGACTTGAAATTAACTAGTGTCCATACTCTAAATAAGAGGAACAAGTCACTTCGTCCCTGTGTGGCTCATTTATATTTGGGTAGCTTTTGCTGGAAAATGATATATCAGTCTTTGGATGCACACACAATGCTGGTTAGTGAGGAGCATTCATTTTTTATTTCATTTTTTGTTTGGAGGGAAGAAAAACTTAAATTACCGATAGTTTGTGCTTTGGAAGTTTGAAGACTGCCTACAAACTTTAAAGCAAAGAGTACGAGGGGCAGCGGGCCTGGTTATTGTTGAGTCTGGGCTTTCTCAGGCGTGTTCGCTCTCTGCTGTTTTCACTCTTGCATTTCAATTTGTAGCTTCCTGTTAGGGGATAAGTGCTAATACCCAACCAGAATTTAATTCAGGCATATAAGGAGAATCTATAAAGTGTCTGAGTTGGGGCTAATGGGCTGCTTCTCTCTGGTCCGGCCCCACTTTGTGATTTAGTTCTGTACGATGGGTACATTTTTAATATAACATCCCAACACCTGTTTTAGACACTCGCGCACTGTGTCTTATTAAACCAGTATACAGCACATTGTGACAAGAGGCACAGGCTATAGGGTGTACATCTGTTTTAAATTTTAGCAAACGGCTGAGGCTTTAAAGTGAAGATATCGACAGACGCATTCAGGAGTAATGAGACAGGAAAACTGTTTAAGGGAGATCAGCGGCGAAACAACGGCCTGAGAGAAATGCTGTTTCCGAGGCCTGTTTTCCCAGTGGGAGAGGGAGAAGGGCGGAGGAGACCATATGGCCACGGAGCTGTGTGCTTGTACTGGGATTTAACAGCAGCAGAGAGAGGTGTGTGAGCGTGTGTGAGCCGTTGTGTGCCAGTGTGTGTGTGTGTGGTGGTGGTGAGGCTGAAGCTATTCTGCTCACATCCTCATGCGGTGTCAGGGGGAAGCTGCCCTCTCTTGCCTCTCGTCTCACAGTCATAGCTCCTGGTTAGAGCGAGGAGGCAAAGAGAGATAGTAAGGGGCGGGGGTGGGGGGGCATTAAAGTTGAAGCTGGCGTAATGGGATGTGTAGAAGACGAGAGCGGTAGAGGATACGGTGGATGGGATGAAGGGGCAGAGAGAAAGAAAAACATGAGAAAGATACCGAGTTGGGTTTTTGATCTGAGGTCTAATCTAAATTCAAACTTCAGGGAACGAATCCTCCTCTGCTGCTACAAGCCCCCAGACCCCACACACACACACACAAGTTGCCAAACTGTGAACTACACAGGCATTTATAAGCAGCAGCCCAAATATGTCTCGAATCCTTATCAAGGATCTCCCTTCCACCACCACCACCACCCACATCACAGTCAGCAAAGCCGGGCTGCCAATAAGAAACGCTGCGAGCGCATGTGGAAAAACTTCTAGCGCAATTTCATCAGCATGATCACTCTGAGAATATTTCCCAGAAACCAGCGTGTAAACAGCATGATTAGAGAGAAACCTTGATGTCGGAGCTGAAACGATCCTGAGATGCACACATAAAACACTTTCATGGCTGAAACAAAAAGAAAAAGCCCACAATTTTTTTAAGAGTAAATAGATACTCCTTGTGTTATTTGCCTTGTACTAACACATCCTTTTGATTGAGTGTCTGAGTACCCCTGGCAGCGTGTGTGTGGGGGAGAAAAGTTCAAAACAAAAGGTATGAGTAGAACAAAAGCTGTTGAAGTAATTCACAGAGAGGCATGAAAACTCCTATGTCCCTGGGGAACACCTCTGGGCTCGTTTTAAGGTGCTCGTTGGTCGGCCATGCCAATTTTCTACATGAATGAGAGTAGGAAACAGTGCAATCAATCAAAGTCGGTCCCTTTCCTAACAAGCTACCTAATGCAGGACTCCACATATTAACCAAGACAGCCGGCAAATGGTAATTTGCGGTGGCTTGATAAGTTCTTCTTTTAAAATTTCATGTCGCATGATTATGTATGGAACACGGAGCGCAGAGGATAGGGTGAACGGTCCACGTCAAGGTGAGTCTGGATCACGGGAGGTTCTGCCAGCAGCTCCTATAAAATACACGGAGCGCTCGGTTTGATGAGATTCAACAAGACTGACCCCACTTGGCTGTGATTAGAAATTCCACTCGTGGAAAGTCACACACCCTGCAGAGTTTCTGGGAATGTGATCGCACAGATGAATCCCATTAAAAGCCAGGCGGAGCAGATGGATCACATTGTTGCCAAGACTGGAAGTTTCAAAAATGGTTTCGACAGGTTGCTAAGCTGTTTAAATGAAAGGCACCGATGCGTAATGCATCACTGTATGTGCAGGCAAAGAAAAGAAGCCTAGCACTGATAAGTTGCAGTTGTGCAGATTGAGAGTGGGATAAGTAGCTACTTAGTAGAAGCAGAATCAAGTTGCAAGTTGTGGTCTTTTTCACAGTAGACGTTTTTTACTTGTCAGAAAATCATTTCTAATTACATTAGCAATGGCTCTGTTCTGTTTGAGTGTCCCTGTAAGTCTGGACAGTGTGACAGGATCCTGAAACGGCACCAGCAAATTGGAATTAAGTCATTTTTGGGATTTTTACCAAAACAACTTTTTCTGTCATCTTACCAAAATTACTAAAGAAACCCTGACTTTCTGTAAAACAAAAAAATCAGATACACATTACTAAATACTCACTGAAAGAGTAACTACTTTACTTTAAGAATGACTAATCAGCAAACAAATAAAGACAGCACTTGTTAAGTTGACTTTGTCTTTGCCCGTCTCAATCAGCCAGCCAGTATTATTCACTGACCTTCAACAGCTAACTTAGTAGGATAAGTTACGAAGGTTATACATCAGCTCAGTAGGAGTAATAGATAAATCAATTATTAATCCACCCCATTAATTATTAATCTTCTTTTCCATATTCCAACTTTATTCCTTCAGTATATATGGCTCTTAAGTATGCAATTGTGTATGAGGAAAAAATGTGTTGCTGCACAGACTTTCTTTTTTTTTTTTTTTGGAAATTTCTTTTTCTTTTCAGTTTTTTTCTGGACCATTGTTCTCTGGAAAGCATATTTGAAAAAGCAGTGCTTGAATTGTATTGTAGGGCTAAGAAACAGACTTGAGACCCAATCAAGTGTAAAAAAGCCAAGAAATGTCGGAGTAAGAAACTCATTTGGACTACTACAAGAGCCTGATAGGAGAGAGGATGAGTGTGAGACTGATGGACAGACTGTGCAAATGTATGTTATGCTTTAATGGGCTTTTATCATCTTTTACCTTTTTGTTCATCATCCATCTAACATAGAGGTCAGTATGGTATATTAGTCATTAGTGTATATAGCATATATGCTATATATATTTGCTGTGCAAATTAACGCCTCAGATTTAAAAACCCTCCAACTCTAAACAACACCAAGTGATGAATGTAAGGTTAGCAGTAATTAAAGTTGTCAAGCCAACACAGAAAGCAACTTTGGAGTTGTACCCAAAGTTATGCAATCTAATTCCTGTCAAGACAGGACACAAGCAAGCCACTAATGGGCTTAGTAACTAATACAATTAGGCTCCTCATTAGAGCTGGACCAATAAATCAGCAGGCACATATATTGGCAGATATCAGCTTATTTAAGATAAATTACAGCTGATATGTAACAATACATTTCAGGGCAAGAAAAATATGTTTGTATTAGCCTTACAGGTAGCTTAAATGTTATTTTTCTTGGTTATGAAGGTTACGTTTTTATTGGAACTTTTTCGTTCAAACAGACATTTAAAAAAAAACTTTTGACAGTGTTTTCTGTGGATAATCCAGAGATAATTCAGCTACATCGTGTAGCCAAAACTGAGTTTGAGGACACAAAAAAACACCTCTCAACCGTGAGTGGAAAATACGTCTTCTTCTTCAGTGAACAAAGAACCATTGCGCGGACATGTAGCATGGATTCAAGCATTCTTCTATGTAGAATGAGATTAACGAAGCAGCCATTCAAACAGGGCCACCGCTCTCCTGTAGTGCAGTCGTCTCATCTCAATGTTGACTTAATTCAACATGCACGTCAGCCTTTGCAAAGAAGGCACGCAATGAACCACACAAACACCAAAGCCATTTGCAATCCTGAGACGAATAGCAATTACAATTTCTGTTACGTCTCATTGGTTAACCCATTTGTTCTTCTGCAGAGCTACGGATATGGAAAACAGTTTAATCTCCATGTGTAAGAGATGAACAAATGTGCGTTGATGGTGGAAAAGATCTTAATCCCCATTTCTCTCACATCCTCGCTCGATCAGCTTTCATATGTTGTTCATACGTCATGCACTTTGTAGTCTCGTCTTACAGATGTAGAGGCCTTTTTTTTCCCACAGACTTGTTTGGAAATAAAGCGTATTAAGGATTTATCTGAGACACGTCTTGTCCATCAACAAGTCCATACAAGTTCTGAGTGTCTTTCCTTGTAATATAAATGAGCACCAGCAGGAATTTTTGCCTTGGTTTCCAAATTGTCTCACTTGAGAAGAAAGTGAAAGGACCGTTATGATCCGTTAGCTTACTCTGCCAATTTACCTGTCCAATTTTCATCAGACCAAACTACAAGGGCCCTACACACCCACTGTAGAACGAAAAGTTTAATGGTTGAGAGAAAAGAGTTAAAGTGACCCTGCTATGCAAGTCACCTTGAATACTTAAGCATGGTCTTCCACGGGGATTGCTTGGCACTCCCAAAAGCCAATTTAGCACGCTTGCCAAGCAGCACAGGTACCTCAGCACTGCCTGAATAACTAGTTGTTTCTCATCATGTTGCAAATTATATACAGTGTAAGGAGAGAGCTCATGCTTCAATGACGCTAACAGTTTTTCCAATAAACTAAAAATATAAATAAAATGAACAATACTGTGAGCAAATGCACTGAATTTTCCTCCCAAATTCACTCTCTGCAACACATTTAGCCTATTTAAAAATATTCATAGAAATCTGCTATGGAAATGTTAGAGTTAATCCAATTTATTAACTTGCAGTGCATTAAAGCTTATTTTGCAGCACACAAGATTATCAAGGCTCGTAAATGTTTCTCCGAGGTTTTCTGAGATATGGGCTGTTATCAGTGAGAATCAAATCTCAAACGCAACTACCTGAGTTTCTAGGTGTGGGAGGACTGACATACCAAGCAATAATTCTCAAGCTGATCATTTTTCAACATTTCAATATATATAGCTTTTCTTCTTTTTTGCTCCCCTTTGCACACTATTGTGTATCTTTTATTTGTATTTTTGTATTTGTATTTTTCAGGCGCACTGTAGAAAGAAGAATAAAGGAAGAATTCCATTGTACAGTTAAACCTGTTTTTTATCTGTGCCCCTGACAATAAACTGATTGGAACTTGATAGTCAGAGTTGAAACCATTTTTCATTTGTTCTTCAGGAGAAACCCAGAGAAGCCAGTTGTGCACAGCTGAAGTTATAGTGCCTGCTGACTCTATAATGTCCAGGTGCCTCAGGATATGAACTTTTCTCCTTCAGCCTGGACAAAAAAATGTTAAAA
>JBAJHX010000062.1:20310596-20336468 GCA_037176925.1 Amniataba percoides
GCCTGCTGACTCTATAATGTCCAGGTGCCTCAGGATATGAACTTTTCTCCTTCAGCCTGGACAAAAAAATGTTAAAAATATGTATGACAGAACTCCTACTGTTTCTTTCTCTTTTCATCTCCAGCAAGATGGTTTGATCGGAAAAAAATTTAGTCTGGCGTGAAAAATCAACTCCTTCAAGTGTCCTCATGAAAGAGTGTCAGAAAGACAGGGAGGCAGAGAGAGAGGAGATATAGACCAACTGAGGGAATAAAAGACATGAAAGACTGCACTGGCTAAACAGTAAATATTGTCGTTTCCTAAAAACTGTGTGATGAGTTCATGGTTAACCACTCCTTTTGGTATTAGTTAGTTAAGGCTGTTCTAAACAGAAATCAATGGGCAGAACTGAAGCTATGCAGTCTTTGAAATAATTATCTGAACTTATTAATGGCATCAACGCATACCTTCTCACATAAGATGGTCAGCATTTACTTTTAAACAGTCTCTGCTGCTAGGTAATTATAAAACTTCAAACTAAGTTCATTAAGTTCTAATTTCCCTTTATCTTCACCACACTGCAGCGTGCTGCACTGATTAATCACTGTGAAAATGCAAATTACGATTTATCATTCACCTGAGCTGAGTCACAAAGATCCTGACTTTCTATGATCAATTTAGCTACTGGATGACAATCTCAACAGTTTCCCAACTCATTATAATAGGTTCCTCCAGTTATATGGAGTTACATTTCCATATCATTAGAGGACACACAGTGGACAGCTATTTAAAAAAAAAAAAAAAAAAAAAAGCATAGGAGCTGAAATATCCAGTAAGGCTCCAGCTCACAAACAGAAGATCCTTTAGTTCTAATGACAGGCCCCAATTTCAATGTAAAGGCCCTCATCTTTTAAGGTCCAAAGCCCCAGTAGGCTTTCTGTAATAAATTTGTATTCTCAAAGCTCAAGCAGACGTTCTGAAGAATTGAAGAGTCACTATTCACCCACAAAGCAGAGCTTCTGATGAGAGGTACACTATTCTTGATTTTTAAAATTGGTAAGGCCTGCCTAAATATATTAACTTTGTGTCAAATAGTGCCACTGTTTTTTGCCCTGAATACTGATGGTATAGATCACGAAAAGCTAAGCTTTATGTCCTTAAATAATTCACAGTCTGTACAATAACGCCAGTCAACACACGTTGCCCTCACCGACAGAGATGATGAAGAAAATAAAACCCAAGACACACATGGGTTACCACGAAACCACAGCAATTCACCTAAGGACAACAGATAGACCAAAGGGCCAAAGAGGGACTGTTTGTCTGACTTCCAGCAGGGCAAAGTAATATCTGCTGCACCTGCTGAGGCTAGAAGATCCACTGCAGTCCAAAAACAGTTTGTTAAACTTTGACAGGAATGTCATCTTACATTATAGAAAGGTAATATGCTGAAATTCATATCACAGAATGAACAGGATGGTATTTAAAACCACATCATAATAGTCCAACTGATTTTCAAATGAACTGTCATGAATAATCAACTATTCTTCCGTTTCTACCTTAAATGGGCCGTTGTTGGATGTTTTCCCAGGAAATTCCAAACTCTACAGTAGTACATGTAACATACATGTATGTTAGATACATGATCCATGTGTTATCCATGTGAGCATGTTGACGCCACGCTCCACCAGCAGAGTGAGCAGAATCTCGAACCCTTGTACTGATGCATTGTTCTATCCATTGAGCTACAGTCTCTCCACTCTGTGTTATCCCACTTCAGTAAAAAGCAAAGATATGAGAGAAGCATTGTGATTTGTGTAATCCATGACTCTAGTGTCAGCTGAGCCCCCTCGCTGCAGTTAGGCATGGCCATCCACTGGAAGGCTGGCTTTAGACAAAACATCAATGCCGTGCGGATCGAATAACAATGTAAGCTGTTGAGTGTGGCAGGCTCACACAGTCAAAAATAAAGGCTCAACACTCCTAATACCAATAAAAAAAAGCACTGCAGGCTTTAACACACATTGATTGCATTATATAAACAAAGGTGGCAGAATATTGCATTCACAGTCAAAGCTTGTACCTTTCTCAAAGAAAGTGCAAACCTATTTTCCTCATCATTCAGCCTGGTAACTTTGAATGGTCAGATGGATTGATGGGTGCTTCACAGAGTTATATACCTCCACAAAATATGAGACTTCACAGAGGTCAAAATCAGGCTGACACTGAGCAATCAGTTGCATGAAATTGGCGTGTAACTTACCTGGAAATGCAAGTTCAGACACCTGTAAATGCACCTGTAAGTGCCAGATTGCATTTTCTTAAGAAAAAAGAAATGCACCTCTTTCTGTTAGGTCAGGCTGCTTGTCAACACACACATTATTTAGCTATTTCTTAAACATTTTATGAAATCAAATGACTAATTAAATAATCAAGAATATAATCAATGGAGTATCGAACGGATGGAAACAATCGTTAGTTACAGCCACAGAAAAATTGTATTGATCAGCTGTGTCAAACAAGCAAAGAAAACAGTGCTCCATAGTGCTACTAATGGTCAGACTGCTAACAGGCGTTAATGGGAAAAGCTGGAACCTGAATGCCTTTAATACAACCTAATAGCATCTTTCCTGAGAGCCTCCATCTCTTGGAAATGCCCACGCCTTTCAAACTTCAGGAACCCAGCCGATACCATTGTTGTGAAAGTGTGCTCTTCATTATCAAATGGGGATAACCTGGGTGACATCATCAGGGTTACTTTCTGTTGTTGTGGAGCAGGTTAAAGAATCTCATCAACTATCCCTCCCCAAACTTTCCCAACCACTTTGGGATTCTGACTGCCGGTTTTTACAGGACGTATAAAGTTGCTTTCACGGTATGTAAACACTTTTATGCTAGTGTGCAAATACAACGCGCCTTCATTGTCATTTGAGAATCCGAACGGTGTGTGTTGAATGCAGCAAACTTGTTTGCCTGTGTAATCAGGCTGGTAAATTAGCCCTAAACACCCTGAGAGGTGGGAATGACAATCTGTCAGAACGCTGCGGTCTGACCAGCCGTAACCGGCTTACGCTGGGGCTGCCGCCGCCGCTGTTGTGGCTGCTGCTGAAAACTCCCGACGTGCTGGGGCTTATCTGGGGCACGCAGGAGGCACAACAATGAACTTATCACCATCCAGCCACTTGGCGGGATGTAGCTGCAACCCCGCCGCGCTGCTCTGACCGCGAGCTGGCTACGGTTCATTGATCATACACACCAGCAGAACCTAATCTAGGGACAGTGAGCCTTTCAAACCGCAGGCTCCGGCTTTGGACAGAGAAAGGGTGGGAAAAAAAGAAAGAGAAGTTTTGCCAGGTAATATAAAAAGCTGCTGGTGTAAAAAAAAGAAGAGAAAGAAGTTCAATAACTTTGCGGGGACCTCCACACCCTGCATGTCAACTAGCTTCCAGGATTTTGATTGAAGCTCTGCACAAGCCCACAGCAGGGCTTTTCTATTCCCTCTTTTTTCTTTGTTGGCGAATCAGTTACAGTGCGACAAGAATACATAAAAGTTTCAGTGGGATGGTTCCATCGTGGGTCAGGGAAAAAAAATCTTTTCAGGACAAAACTCTAATACAAACAAAGATGATTCTCAGTCTATTTGCTGGCTGTAAAGCTCTGAAAGCAGCAACAAAGATGAGGTGTCAGAGTGAAAATGAAGAAGCACCATTCCATACAGGCAGTTTCTAAAGCACGCAATGTGATTTTTTTACGAGCAGAATAACAAAACGGCAGGGTTACCTTAATACCCAGACAGATATATTACGCTCTGACACAGTTACTGTCACTGATATTAGATATTTCATGGCCACTGCAGACAGTAGACAGAAATCATTCAGGCTGCATATGAGAAGCATCAGAGCCTTTTTTAACCAGATGTGCTTTTTGGGCACGATATGCTCTCTATCTTCTTTCTGCATTTCTACAATCAATTAAGCAATGGCAGCAGTTTGAGTTTCATGCATGGAATGTACGCTGGCTCACACACCTCCAGTCATGTTCTGTTTTCAAAGACAGCCTGATTATCTGAGCCTTTTGTACTTTCCCGCTGACTGAATCAACTGGAGTTTTTTTTTTTTTTCTCCCCATCATGTCTGACTCGCTCCGTCCTGTCTACACAGGGAGATCGGAGTGATCGTCACATCAAACGGAACACGGAGACTTGCCCCTCGCAATCTCGATATCTGGAGCAAATTGAAGGTGATTTTCAATAACTGCACTGACGAGCGGCAATAGGCGGATCAGAGTCATTCTCTCCATCTGACAGGCCGTAATAAGAGAGCTGATCTGACGTTCTCTGCGTTTCAAGTGGATCATAGCTCGGCTGATGCTGCCTGCTTGAAGAGCCGTTTCACCGGCACGGACGTGACGGACGTGGTGGTGCGTGTGTGAAATGTATTCTCATATCAGGCTAATGATAGCAGTCCTTTTTGCATTTAAAGTGAGACTGAACGCGAGTGTTGAGAAGTGGTGGACTCAGGTCAAGATAAACATAGAAATCTTTTTTTTAAATCTTTTTCCCCCCTTTGAAAACTTAAGAATTAAAGCCATTCATCTTGTTTCACTTCATTTTCCTTTGAATGTCACAACCTGTTAGGGTCCTCGATGGCTGTGGATGGCTGTGCTCAGAACAATAAGACAAACACACCAAAGCGTACAATATATTTTTAAAGAAGGAACAATGAGGCAGGTGCAGGTTAAGTCCTTGTGGAGCGTAATCACTTGGAAGGTGATTTTCAAAGTGTTTCCTACACTTCACGCAGGTGGATTGATGAATGTGTCTTTTGCCTCAGGTTTAAATTAAAGCCTACATCAAAAACAAAAGCTTGTACTAGTTTGCTGCCACTGAGTCAATACAGTTTTACAGGCTGCACACTGAGCCCAGGTCATTAGCACCATTTTCAACAGCCACTCCTGGTTTAACAAAAGTGTCACATACAGACACGAGCATACATATACCACGCAGGTGTTAATCTGTGATGACTGACTAATTATTTGTGATGAATTCTCTCATTTTAATTCACCGATGGGCATCAATTGAGGAAAATGTATATAAACATAATAAAATATTCAAACAGACTTATCTTACCAATGTGTATCTTACCAATTATCTTACCAATCATCACTGCCAAAACCTGCAAGAATTATTTGTTTTATTTTCATTTTATTATGCTATTTCTCAGTCATCATAATTTCGTAAAAGACTCGAAAGGGTATCGTGCCCTGAGACATACAAATTAAAGCAACTTTCTTAATGTGGTTCTTTTGTGTACACAAGGCCAAATCATTCCGTCACGTTACATGACGTCACGTTTTATAACAAGTACGAAAATGGCAGAAAAAGAAAAATAATCGTATGAGCCGGCAGCGTGAATGAAGCCTCCGGGATACTCAGAACTGCATTTTTCTCTGCAAAATAGTGTTTCACGTTCCCCTGCAGACCGACTCACAAGGTGAAAACTTTATGGCAGACGGTGTAGAAAAGTACCCATAAATCTCCCAAAATGGCACCAGTGCTAAACAATCTTGGCTCGAAAACAATCTTGGCTTGATCAGAAATGGAGGGTTGGGGGAAAATTTTAGCTCCGACATCATCATCACCATTATCCAACTCACCTCCAATCCCCTTCCCGAAGCCGTTCCTATAGCTAATGTATATGAAACATACGACTAATTGTGCCACGACTAATCTGTGGTTTTGTAATAATCTGCATGGTGGCTCACAGTCAGTATGGACCCACCATGTCTAAACATATTAAGCAAACAACTAAATCACATGCAAAGCTGCATCCCACGACAAATTGCCAACAAGCTTGTATTTGGTGTTTGCCTTCTGTTTTGCTCAATTGGTGTTGGCCAGAAGCGTGGAGGTAACAAAGGCTGCATGGCGGGGTACTGCTACAGTAATACGGTACACACAGATACCACCCACTGCGTCAAAGTCACACACTGCACACTCAACGCGCTTAACTGTGATTAGAATTGCTAAGAAAAAGCATGTGATTTTCTCAAGAGACTTGTGAAGCACCACCTTTACTTAAGAAAACAAATTGGATTAAAGGATTCATTTATATTGTTGTATTTTATGAAAACAATTCTGTGGCAAATCTGAAATGACACTGTGATGCAGCTTTAAATAAAAATGTGTATATTATAAATGTGACAATTTTTGGGAGGTTGTTATAATTTTCGGTTCAGATGGGGAATTCCACTGATTTTTTTTGCTCATCGCGAGAGGGAAGAGAGCTCGGGAACAGTTTTATGTCCCTCGTGGTTCTGAAAGGACCTCAGGAAAATAAATCTGTTGATATCTCATGGGTTAACATGCACTGGCCTTCAAACTCCTAGTCCAAATGCAGTCTGTGTGTACTTTTTTTTTTTCTTTTTTAAATCTAAATAAGATATTCAGTAAAAAAATGAGAAGCGAATACAAGGTGATATGAAGTTTACAAGTCAGGATTTCTTGGCCCCCTGATACTTTTTGTTTTCTTAATGCCATCTAACCCCTTAGTCCCCCAATTTAATGGAATACAATACTAAGTCACTAAACTATCAGGTGTCATTGCAATTTAAAAATATCCTGCATCTAAGTAGGGAAATGGATATAGGTACTTTATATTCTAAAATGTATATGTCCAGTTAATATGCAGCAGAGAGAGAGATCTGCAGTCTGTATGCACAGTGAAATTTCAATCCTAGACATTGTTTGACAAAGTTGGTTTTATTATGCAAATTCTCTCCCTTTACTGTGTACAGGTAGACAGATTTACTTGTAACCAATGATTACTTTAATCCATCCACAAAACAAGCTGCTGATGAATTATGCAAATACTACAGCTGTTTGTGCACAAATGAATCTCTGTGGAAAATGGTACTGTCACCACAACTTATGATCCATCCACAGATGTCAGCCACGGGCCGACGCCGATGAAACACAATGCGTGACACATCCGATGAGCTGGGATGGTAGAGAGCCATCAAACGTGTTGTGTTCCTCTAAGCCCCAACAGAGTGATAGTACCTGTATACGACTGTGGTCAGTCACACAACAAGGCTTTTAAGAATGATGTGCCTTTAAATACATTAATTTAATATGAATAACACATTTAAATGTAGATGTTTAGATGGTGGTCTTGGACTGGAGGCACAATGAGCTCATGTTCATCAACTTTTCTTGCACCCCAGGGTTGCTGTGTCAACACATACCATCCACCCTGTTCGCCTCTCTAAGATTTCTCTGAGTACAAGATCGTGAAAACTGCCAGAGAAGCTAATCAAGGCAGCCATTACATTTCCTTTTTAAAAAGCAGCCAACAGAAAATAATATTTCATCCAGGATCCCTTGGGGATTCTAATTTGTCACCTTTTCATCCTCAGTCAGTTTTACGATCAGCTACATGCATGCTGACATCTATTCGCCAGACTGACCCTGTGCTTTATACATCCCTGACATTAATAATCCTTTGAACTAAATGTCAGGTTCATCTGTGTGAGACCCGACCCTCGCTGAGGGGCCAAGGTGAATGTTAATTATTGTGGGAGCAAATTGACTTTCAAGTTCAGAGGTTGCATTAATTAAAGAAAAGTGAGTTGACGTTGCATAAGCATAAACCGCTCCAGAAACCACCTCGTGGCTCCTGGCACTGGCCCACAAATGAGAGCACAACCCTTGATCATGACCCACACACAGTGGAAACATGGGTGCACATAGAAATTCAAGTAAAATCCAACGCTTTGATTTGTCTAATCCACGGATGTTATGACTCAAACAACGATTAAATGTCTCGACCTTTGAGATATTAAACGAGTGGTCATGTTAATTCAACAGTCTGGACTAAGCTCAAGCCAAGAGTCCTCAAAGAGAATTCTTATTCAAAAAGAGTTCTCGCTGTCGGAACATTAATGACTCCTCAAATACTCATTTAAGTTTAATCGTGTAATGGGGTTGTCTGTCAGTCAGCTGATTCACCGCTTTGGTTCAGACTGAAATCTCTCAAAAATGACTGGATGGTCAAAACTTATTACAAATACAAATTATTTACTACTATTTATTACAACCAATGTCTGATAAATTTTGTATGTTGTATGTAGCAAGAACGAGCAAATATTAGATTGCAGGCAAAACTAAGCTGATGACAGTCCTAAATATTATATATATACTGCAATTGGGACTTATCTGACATCAGATTATCATACTGTGATTTTAAATTCATAGCTAAAATGCTGCTGCACATATGAATTAATTAGTAATTGATTAAAAATTTTGAGAATTCAACTTGAGAATTCAGTTGAACAGTTAGACGGAGCTTGTGCTGGACGGTGACCTTCCGTAACATAACATGGCACCCCGCGGGTAGCACAGCGGTGAACGGGTGGATGAGATCTCTGTGGAGGTCCTCTCTCCAGAGAGCGGTGCTTCTCCTCCTCGGCGTGAGCGCCGCCGACCTGTCCCCGCTGGCCGACAAGCTGTACCTGCTGAGAAGCTGGAACAAGGCGGAGAGACGCCAGCAGTCGTTCAGTACGACCCGACCGCAGGCAGCCCACAATGGGAGCGACCTGCTGCAAGCTGAAACCTGCCGTCACGCACCGCACCAGCAGCTGCACCACGACACTCCAGGCCATGACGACCGGCGGCAGAGGAACGTGAGCAGAGAGAGCGGCGTGGTTCCTCTGTAGACCATCACAGCATGGAGAAGGAGTAAAAACCAGGCGGGAGGAGGGACATCTCTATCATGTCTAGTCTAGTTTCTTTTAAACCAATGTGGGAAAATTCCCCTTCTTAAAACTGTCTGGACAGAACTGTACAAAGCAGCTTAGCAGAGGCATTGTATGCATTTACATGATTGGACAAAATTGGCCAATATTTGATCGACTTACATTGTTTGGCCGGAGTATTGGTCCTCAATCCTTCATCAGATGACTTTAGAGTTTCTTAAAAATGTATTTTATTACATGTTTGAAATATTTTGGCACTGGGTTCAAATGGGAAAATGCGTACGTGAAGATCAGCATGGTGGTAGTGATGAACTCAGATCCATTATTATATATAATCGAATATCATTTCTATCTTAGCGTTGTCATTATGAGCATGTTACTGGGTTAATGTTTTCATACTTCATGTATATATTCTATGCTGTAAATTTATTTTAAATATATTTACATTATAAAATAAGGGAATTAGAAAATTGCTTCTCCTATGTCATCATTGGACACAAGTAGGGCCTATTTTTCTGCCTCACCTGCACATTCACTTTTTCTCCCTGTCTATTTGTGTGCAAAGGTATACAAAAAAGTTGGATTGTTGCAAAAGTAAAATAAGTAAAAGAAATTCCTGCGACTACATATTTTGGGAGCCTTTCCGAGCCCAGATGCTGACGTGGTAGGCTGAGAGTGAAGATGGTGCAGTGGTGAACAGGCAGAGGAAGGAACAGATCCATGCAACCTGTCCCCTGCATCACGACAGTAAATCCTTCCAGCTCCTAAACCTGCTCCCCCCGCCAGCATGCTGACACTCCACTGCAGGAGAGTCATCAAAGAGGCGTGAGTAATAAAACACTGAAGCACCTTGCTGCAACAGCACTGCTATAGTTAGAGGGTGAATTCCCACAGGGGCCACCCAGTCTGAAATGTATGCACTCAGAGCGCCACAACTGTCCAACTTAGTTTGACAAACACGTCCGCTGACTGCAATACTTCATTCAAGCCGGTGCATACTGCCTATACTGCAATTATAATTTGATTTCATTATTTTCTCTCAGCAAAGATTTGGTAAAAAAAAGACATTCTACCCATAATTCCATCCAACCTGAAAATTCAGCTCTTACAAATAGGACTACTCTACATGTAAACCTGGGCCTTATTCACAAAGTATCTCATGTTTCCAGTCGGACTCCTCCTGAATGACACTAAAAGGTTCCTTGCTAAAAGTTTCTTCTTAAAGATCTACCCCAAGACTTTTGCTGAGGAAGTGAGCCTCTGAATTAAGCAAAGGGCTTAGGTCAACCCTACTGTTATGGATGACATGTTTAATTAATGAATTTTAGCAAAATTTTTGTTTTGCGTCCAAGAGGTAGACAGCGATGCAAACTCCTCTTCAGTGTTGATGGACTATTCTGCTTGTACAGAGATTCTTTAGCTGTGTAAATGGCCTTCAGGCACTGTCACTCAAAACATCTTTCATGAGAGGCCTTAGTCTTGTTTTCTAATCAATTCAAAGATTCTAGTCGATTCAGAGGGCTTTCAAACTTCAGGTCGATGCAATGCGCTGCTCTATTGCTTTTTGCACAGCGGCTGATTGACCATCTGAGGCGTTTCACCGTCTCACAACATCGCAGCCAAAGAAAAATGAGTGAGTTTGGTAATCAGTTAATGGAGCCACTTCATAACTCTTTCCTGCTATTCAAACTAGAATCACCTGACAGTAAAGGAGCTAGAGCCAGTAAAAGCAATGAAAAGTAAGTTCACGGGTCAGTCCTCATTTAGAGTTTGTTGCAAGGACAGGATGTGTTATCCTCTTATGCACGCTCGTGTGTCTTTCACAGAGACTGCATTGTGAGCGAGTGGTAGGGAGACCGAACCTGCCTGCTGTTAAATGCCGCTTTAATGTTGTCGTTCTCCAAACAAACTGTGTCGTGCTCTGAGTGTTTGAAGCTGAAGGTATTTCAAAGGTAATTTCTTGCCTGCGTTGTTCGCGCGTTGCCGCATGAGCACATGTTCAATTATGATACATCTGCAAATGCTAATTGCAGATTGGTTAACAGTGCTAATCAGCAAAGTCATTATGATAAACAAAACAGCAGATGAGCGAGATACTAATAAGGAGGGATTTTCTGAGGGGAAGAAAAACTGTTTTAATCCAGTTTCTGAAAAAGTGAAAATCAGGTCTATTTAATGAGAAGAGGGTATTTAAGCTACTTTCTAACCATTATAGCAGCGGGTAGTTATCTCATTCTTGAGTTTTACGCTAACGAAATTGTTCAGTACAAGCACAATATCCATTTTCTGGAATTTCAGAGCCTTGCTGCAGGGTAGAATGAAGCTGCACTGTACCTGAATGTGAATTTTCCACATCAAATGTGATTCTGCGGTTTAATAAAATGAGTCATTAATATGGAGAGGTGAAAAGGGGTGATGGGGAGCTATCTAAAGCTTGCCTTAGGTTTTTTTCCACCAGTGAATGAGGCACAGGAGTTTTTACACCGGTCTTATCATTACCACACTTAGACAAAAATAGCCTCAAACTGTGGTTCCAAACCTTTTTTTGCCTTTTTATTAATTTGAAATAGGTAATCTGTATTTGCAGGCACTCATCATTCTGAGCAGTACTACCAAGGAGAGATTTTCCTTTGATAGGCAGTCAATTCTAATCATTTTAGAAAGAAAATAATGCAATAGATAGCAGTTTGGTCCCTCTAACAAAACTGAAGCAACTGCACCCCAATTTATATTTCTTTACTTTAGTTTGATTTGGGGGATAATAATGTTGTATTTTTATGAGGAGTGCAAACAAGAAGTATGATATTTAATAATTTTATATATCAAATGAATTTAATCAAACCTTGGTCTGTGAATAAGCATATTAAAACCTTTAGGTTATGGCTGAAGTCTGAACAGCCACAAAAGGTAACTGGCACGGTTGATACCTGGAAATTCACATTAGGACAAACCCGTCACACATGTATGTGACTGATTCCCCTGATGTCGGAGCCAGAACCCTAATTTACTTTTCTGTTTTCAACTAGGGAGAAAAAGGACAAAATAATAGCCCTCAGGGTGATGAAATGTCAAAACCAATTATGCTTATGACAAAGGAGCTATGAGTCATCTGCTTTAATGAAATTAAACATCTTTCAGTCCTTGAAGCAATGTGCACATGATTTTCACCGCGGTTAGGATGTAATTATCTGATCTCTATTAATAGCCTTAATTTGTAAAAGCACAATAAAAATCCCATCATTCAAAAAAAGAAATGTCTTCTGCCCAGGGAGATATTTTTGGCCTCCTGTAGAACTGTGTGTTACCTACAAAGTCAACAGTCCTCTGTCCTTCCCACTTTGGCATCGAGTCTGCTGAATGTGAAGATTAGGATTGCTAGATGCCTGATTAAAAATGACCTGGGGTTGGAGGTGGATAATTAAGAGGCTGTCAGACATGAACTTTCACAAATTTACAGGCAATTTAAAAAGTCAGTGTCACGTCCAACAGAGACACGTTGTTATTTTCTCCACAAGTCACTCTGGCCATCTGCCTACTGAGAGCCGAACTATGCGTGTACCACTTTTTTTCTTCATGGCTCCGGTATGAATATAACACATACTTACATATTAATCATCATGGTAGGCAGTTGCTGTTTAATTAAAGCTAACTGATGGGACTATCAAGTCATTGTTTAACTGATGAAAACAGACTCGGTCCTGAGGCTGACCCATAAACCATCAGTTCTCACTCGCATGGAGCTCCCTTCTCACCACATCACCTACTTTTGTTCCCTGTGACCTCCACAGGCCGCTAAAGTCATAAATGGGTGGCCGCTTGAATGTCAGAGTGTACCAACATGCCGTATGTATTTTTGTAAAGCACCATGGATCTATACATAGCTCCATTTACTCACATTAGGTGGCCATTAGTAGTCACGTACAATATGCAATATGACATGTCAACTGCAATGAAGTCATATTACTGAAATGCGTTGAGAGCTTCATGACCCCACATTGTGCGACCTTGAATAGTTTTTTTTAATTTCCTGCTGCCTCACCGGGTCACGTCACCTCGCCTCTGCTGAGTGACAGGAGGCGAGACGCAACTCCTCTCAGAAACACAACCCGGCCTCCCCTCAGTCTCGTTGAATGAAAGGAAAGTTAATCTTAAGTGATGCTAATGGAAGTCAATGACGACCATGAGGAACAAGTGCTAATGTGCTTCAGCAATTAACCTAATATTTACTGGCTGTGACTCTCGGGAGGTGTGAGCTTGTGTCTGTGTACCCGCTGCCTCTGTTCTGACATGATATGCAACTGCGCTAAGTCACAGAGTGAACAGTAGCTATTAGAGAACAATTACAATCAGGGTGCTAAACGAGAATCAAACACAGAGATGATGTGAGAAGAAGCAAAATAACTCGACAAACTATTTAGACTATTCAGCTAAACTCATGCTGCAAATTAAGTTGCAAAAATATTCAGGAGGAGCGCTGACAAGTTTTAAACTGTTAATTGTGAAAGTGAAATACTAAAACTATTGTCAACTTTCCTCAAAACATTATACTGTGAATCCTTCTGATATCTGCTGCTGCCTGTCTGCTTTTCTGTGACATATATCTCATATATCTGTAGAAATGTACGCAACCTTGGTTTTCACATCTGACACAAACCAACTCAAAATTCTGACTTTTTTTTTTGTTTTTAAAAAAACAATGACAGATTTGAAGCAGAGTCAATAGAAAGTGTGCTGGCTCTGTGATCGGCATGAAGCTAGACCCTCTGGTGACAGTGGCAGAGTTGAGGACTCTGGACAAACTGCTGGAAATTATGGACAATGCCAGCCACCCTCTGCACACTGTCATCAGCAATCAGAGGAGCCTGTTCAGTGACAGACTGTTCCTTCCTTCCTTCCTAAATGTAGGACCAACAGGCTCAAGACCTCCTTTGTCCATCATGCCATCACACTCTACAACTCCTCACTTGGGGGGAGGAGGACGTAGAGTACAGAGGACAGAGGGGGGGTAGCCAGCCACACTTACTTGTGCAAAATATGCACACACATAAATGGACACTTTTTTCCCATGGGGCAATAACCCCATTCCTATCCATAGCATAACTTTAACTTATACGTAAAAAACATATTCAACTCTTTATTTATTTATATCATTTCATTCTTATTTTTTGTATTGTCTGTATATTAAGCAAAGTGTTTGTACTGTTGATATTTAATGTGATTCATTATGTGTGCTGCTCTTTCTATCTGTGTGATCTTTGTAATGTGCTACTGGAAACTTGAATTTCCCTGAGGGGGTCATCCCAAAGGGATCAATAAAGTGAAGTCTAAGTCTCTCTAAGTCTAAGAAAAAGCAAAAAAGTTGCAACCCTCTTTAATCCCAGTTATGAACATCTGTGAAAAGACAGATGTGGATGCAAACAATGCTGACACGCGTTCAACGAGCCCCGCTCAAAACTGGAGAGCAACAATAACCCACATAAATGTATTCCAGTATGAAAGAGAAATCAACAAAGTCAAAGCAAAGTCTAATAAAGGCAAAATAAACAAGTTAAGTGTGGCAAACCATTACGATTTGCAGTCACAATTAATCTTTCCATCCTTTCAAACCCCTCTTTAGTTAGTGCTGAATTATGCAAAGTGGCGCTTAATTCTAATGTATTACAGGTCTTTGCATATGAGGAAAAATAAAACACAGCAGGAACAATTACTTTGCTCATATAAAAGTAGCCTCATACAATAGAAAGTTGTGATGTGTTTATTTTCAATTGGCTGAATGTGTGAATGTGTCAGCATTCAGACAGTGTTGACATCAACTACATACTATGTTGTATAAAGTCCTAATACTTTTTGCAACAAAATTTGTTCTTCACACTGCACATTATAAATGTAAAATAGAGGCTTTACCTACTAATTATCCTGTTTTTGAAGGATCTTACTGCAAACTCAAAGCTTTCCTCCATTTTCACCTGTCTTCTTGATACCTTTCCATAAACATAATTAAATCACTGCCACAAAAATCATTTCACATTCTCACTTGCTTTCTTTAAACAAAAATACTGGAGTCACTCACTAATGACCGTTGCTTCTACTTTGCAGTTTTTTAGTCTTGTTAAGCTACTTTTAATGACAATGAAACTCACCACTTTCTGTAGGTTTCTCATTAAAAACATAACAGCAGAGGGAGAGATTCTGCCCTTTGAGCTGCCAGATGTCTTTGCAAGAACGGTTCTCTTCAGTCAACAATAATATAACACTGATTGAAGAAACAACAGTCAGCTTACTTTGCCATTATTTGTTTTTGCCAGCCTGTAATTTATGATTATTACATCATTAAATAAGGAGAATGTGGCAACATGTCAGACATTAAGCTCAACCATGCAAGCTACATTTTTTGTTTAACTTTAAATGTGTCATTTGTTTATTTCATTTGTGTGTGTGAGTGTGAGAGTGAGTGTATATCCAAACAATACCTGCAATTATTTACAGCTTTGTCAGCTGTGGCTACATATATCAAGTGATTTTCATTACATGCATTCGGGAATTATGATACAATTCATTCAAATTTTACTGTTAATTAGTTGCTTGGAACAGGTAAAATAACATAAATCTATCCATAAATACTAGACACAGAAATCTCCAGTCAAGAGCCCTGTCGTAGCCTCTATTGCTGACCGAACCATTATATCATTCACAGAGGTTTCCATATTTCCTTTCTTTTATTTTGCCAAGGCAACACAAAATCTCATTTCAATTCAACTCAAGCACTCGACTCGGGGATTAGAATTCAAGTTCATGACTTTTTTCTCCCCAACTCCTCATTGTGGTGTTTGTATTCCTCATCAAGCCTCTGGGCTTTAGCTGCAGTGTATAAACAGAGTTTTTTTTAACAACACATACAGTATTTATCAGTAATGGACAGAAACAACTCACTAACATGAGCGTCAACAGTTTTTCCACAGAGCTTTAGCCAAGTTTTGCCTTCCCCGGTGGAGGACTTCGTCATGACACTGCTAAAGCCAGTGGGGGGAAGTTTGAGCCCGACACTGCCACAGCTCCTCAGCATTAGTCAGCTATCATCTGTGCTTTTATGTGATATGCAAATAGTATTCTAGCATATAATACAGCATTACTAGTTATTTCTGTTAATTATGTGTGCAACAGTGTGCCTTCTGCATTATAGGACAATAATATACACTGCTAAAAGCTTGGCAGATTATTAAATTCCTCCTCATTTAACTGCCATTCACCCTGATGCAGGAACACTGTACAGTTAAACAAAACTTTAGCTGCTTAGACGTAAAATCTGCAACCAACTCCTTCAGTTCGAGCATCAAGTTCAACTCTGGTGAACTGTGACTCTTACGCCCGCACTGTGCACCTCCATATCAAATACTGCCATATGCCGCGTATTAGGTTTCGGGTTGGATTCAGGGAGTTTTGATGAGTAACCCTTTGGCATTTTAGCACTGAGTGATGTGAAGCACTCATTTAAACTTGGCAGTGCAGACAGAGCAAAACATGAAATTGAATATAAATACATATACAGTGTAATTCAGTGACAATTGAACTGCAATAAATACCAGCTCTCTCACTTGTGAATGTTAATGCATTTTTGTTGACACCTCTTATGTAATTTCTGAGAATGTGTTCTAATAGACTGTATATATTTGCTCACCTCACAACTTCACAAATCAAATACTGATTATGATAAAACATTTTGATCAGACACAATATCATGAAAATCCTAAAATTGAGACAAATGTTATCATGTTAGCATGTTAGCAATAATACAAATGATCATACTTAAATGAAATGAATCAAAGCTTTGTTCACTAGTTAATTCTTGTCAGGCATTGCATGAGGTGTGCCAGGTGGGTCATGATGGCTTGGCATGAATCAAATGTCCTGAGCTGATTTTCAGTCACTCCACCGCTGACATTTAAACAATAAATGTACTCAGGTTCGAGGTACAGAACTTTACTTTCTGATGGCCTTTTTATGCCACTGATGGCCTTTTTTAAGTTTGAAGCAGTAATAAAAACTAACTTTTCTCCACTTAATTCATTTGAAAAGTAGCGTGACTTTTAATACTATTACACTTTTAGTTTTAATAAAGTTTTGAATGTAGGACTTTAAATTCTGACAGATAATGTTTGTGTTTTTGCTTTTTTTCCAAGGGAAAATATTTGAATACCCTGCTTTAGATGAGAGTAAGAAAATCATTTTGCCTCAGCCTGGGTCTGACTCGCTCTCTGGTTGAATGTGTCTCCCTCAATAACTCCTTGTCACTCTTCCTGGTACTGTATGTGATTGCATTGATTTCCACTCAGACTGTGTCTTCTCGTCCTATCAGCATCGCTCACTGGCCTTAATATTTCACTGACCTCTCATCAAGGAAGCAGCTCTTTCCACAGCAGGGTCTGTCAAGCAAGGATGTCATTATTTCAGGCAATTATACTTGTTCAAAACAGGATCAGTATGACTAATAGGTTCGTAAACATTTGAATTCAGACAGGCTGCTGGCGTCTTTTTTGCTCATTAGAGATTAAAGATCAGCTGTTTTATTCTAAAGCGGTTGCTTCAATTAAAAAAAAAACCCTCCTCATTTATTAAGTTTAGACTTCATTTAAGTTGCTCAATGTAAATGTGCATATGTGAAAAACAATGTGTATGTCTCAAAGTGATCTGTGCATGGGTAAATCAGTAAAAGTAAATGAAATGGTCACTTTAGATGAGAGTAAGAAAATCATTCTTAAGAAATGACCTCAGTAACTGTCACTTCCTAGAAGAAGGTGAATTTTCCTTGTGGTCTCATTCTGCACCAGAAGGTGTAAATAAGATCTAGCCAGAAAGTGGCACAGCAAGATTGATGTGAGTGGTGACATAGTGGAAGATTTAGCTGATGAGCTACTGTTGCCTGTAAGCTATTAGTTGTAATGGTACTTTGCTAACTAGCAAACATGCTTGCAAAGTTTGCTATCTCTCAATCAAGGAGTTAACCTGGACAACAAGATGGAACAGCTAATATAAAATGTCTGTCATATGCACAAAAATTTCAGCACTTCCACAGTGGTTTGCAGTCAAAGGACAAATTCACAGTTGAATTCTACACAGAAATTGTGAAAATGTCTCTGCCTCTGCAAACACATCTACTTATCATTGCAACTCCACTCAAATAATGATGACTTTGCATGAGTCTTTTTAAAAATATTTCTGATAATAATGAAGATAACTCATATTCAGATTCTGTTACCTGATGACAACAAGTGGATATTCTCCTTCAAACCTTAGCTTAAATTCATAGTGGTTGCTGTAACTTGTTGAAAAACATTTATCATAATATTATAAACTCTTTCATCCTATAGGCAAACTACATTAATTTAATCAAAAGATAATTACCTGTATTTTAGAAATAAAGAGAAAGAACTGCAGATGGTAGAAATGTACATGTCTTATTAACCATGGTGATCATATTAATGCCATAAAATGAAGCCCTCCCACTGTAAAGTGCTTGCATTGCAGTCCCTTAATTGAGATGTTTCGTTAGGTGATATCTTGTTTAAGCACTGTAGAAAATGTAGCATTTCATAATAAATCATTTTTCCAGTACCACAATGACTATACCTCATTGCAGCAAATTTGAAAGTGCACTCATTATGGAGCCATATATTCACATATAATGACTCACAATAACTGTTTGGCAGAGCTGAGAGACGAGAATGGCACGGTGCCTTTAGCAATCAGCTTTTTTTTTCAAATGTGTGATTTCTAACAAGCCACACATACTGCTGGTGAGTGTTTATACTAAGAAAAATGTGTATATGCATTTTTCCATTTGTGTTTGCATCACGGTAGACCAGGTTATGACTGCCCTCATAAGGAAAGTAAAAAAACATGTTTTGTTTGCTTATTTTCACACAAATAATTCATCCTCTCCATGGCTCAGTGTTTGTGGAAATGCTATCCTGGGGGCCAAAGCATGACTCGCATCCAAAATGATGATTACCATGCTACACGTTTGCTTTCTCCTGCACAAGAATGCTTGTTTTACTGTGACAGCCCAGGCCAAACTAACTCCAGATCCATCTTAATTATGTCTGCTATTTGTCATATTGCGCGTATAAATTCTCATTTGTCTGAGGCCCGGCCAGTGTTCAGTCCTAATCGCCACGTAACCAGCGACGGCGGCAGTGCCACAGCCGCTTTTAACGAGCAACATGATTCGAATCAAAGCAGATGATGCTTCATTGCTTAGTTGTGATGTGTTACATTTTCAAAATAGAAATAAACAGGAAGAAAACTGGTGAAAGTCTCAGCTACAAGTAACTGTTATCATGCTCATATTAGTATGTGCATTGTTCTATCATGCTTTATTTAAGAAAATAAAAGCTGAGGATATAACTGGTACATCTAAAGATGTCTGTATAAATGAAGTTACATATCTCCTGTTTGAAGTTTTCCCTGAAAAATCTGACTAATTGATGAAAGACTATACTGTTAGTGCCTCGGCAGTGCATCTTGCCAAGCTGTAATCAAATGTCAATTTCAGAGCGCTCGGCCTTGTTGCTCCCTTGCTTTTTGTTTCACAGCTGATTTCTAATTTTACTCCAGTCCTGTTGGATTACCTTCATCTTCTTAATGGCTTCCTGATTGCGTGTCGAGTTCTTCTGTTAGCTTTATTAAAATTTCATTTCTGCAGTAATTAAGGAAAGCGGCACTTCTTTTCTTGAGGGGTGCTTGGGCTGCTGAATTGTAGGCACATTAATTAAACGTGATGGTCTTGTAAATAAAGCAAGCTGTGGTTTAATTGCAATGTTGGCATAGTGTCCAGAAAGAATGCTGGGAGATTGTGTCATATTAATAGAGCTCCCCAGGGACTTAGAGGAGTGCTTTCTTATGTTTGTTAGTAATTTGATCCATAAAAATAATTCTGCTGTAGCTGCCTGAGGCAATATTCGAGCTAACAATGTGTGGCGAACAGCGCTTTCACTGTACTTCAGAGAGGAAGGCGTATCTCTTCAGTAAAGAGCTTCAACCAACAGCCAGCTTACCTCAAAGAACGTGAAATGTTTCTTCCCTCACTAAAAACAAGCCTCCTGACAGTGAGGCAGAGTAAGCCATTGTTATGGTGCATGCAGCTGGAGTGAAAAGTGTGCTACAGAATGCAAATGTGAGACCTGCTCCACCACCCAAAAAAAAAAAAAAAAAAAAGCAAACACAATTTCTCAGCTTCAGTTGTGAAGACAGGTCGTCTGTCTTCCTCCTCTGGGCCAAGACGATAACATCTGTTAGCACATATGGCACATCAGAAACGAGAAGGTTTGTAAATCTAACAGAAACAATGACAACAAGGTTGCTGAATGGAGGACAAAAATCATACGCTGATTAGAATCACCCCTATACATCTTGCGCTCTGTCACTGTGCGTGTACATATGTGTGTACATATGTAGATGCATCTTCCCGACTGCAGTCACATCTACCTTACTCGCTGGCCTGCCCTCCCTTTAACACGTGTGTGCTGCGTCTTTTCTAAAAACTGCCTGTCAGGTATCAGATAATAACTCCTGTTGAACTGAAGATGCGATATTCACACGAGGAATGGATGCATGAGAATCTATAAATTAAACTGAGATTACAATCAGGAGGTAGATAAACAGGGACTCTCAAACAGCCATGCCTGGTCTGCCAGGAAGCTGATTGAATCAGGACTGCTCCTTCTAGCCCTTTTTATTAATTCTGCACACAGGATATGTTCTGTGGTCCTGTTCGATAGTAATGGCCTCCACCCTCTTCTCCACTGGCATTCACACAGCCTAATGGCCATATGTTTTGGGCCCAGCAGATGCTCACTTAACCTTCTACCGATGAGCCACAGATTCACTGCAAAGTCCATCACAGCCAACTACCTCATGTTCAGGGACGTGCCATAAACCCAGCGCAGTGTTTTTTTTTGCATCTCTTATGGAAGGGAAGGGTACAACAGAGGAAATATTTAGTAAATTATTAGAAAGTCTCTTCATGCCATTTCTCCTTGAGCTAGAATCTCAGTTATCTGAAGTCTTTGAATAGAGCACAGGCTCCAAAAGACAGTGCGCTCGTTTCTCAAAGGACAATTTCTTTTTTTTTTCTTTTTTATTTGCCTTGTGCCCACCAAAAGTCGACAGCGGCTGTATGATTTGCTGCAGTCTGAATCTATTGTACTGTGGTTTTCCTTATTTTTTTAGCTTCCCATTATCTCCAACAGATAGCTGTCACAGTCCTGCTGTGACACTGATGACTGTAATCCATCACTTCAATACAATGTTTATTGTAGTTTTACCAAACTATTTCCATTCTATGACTAAATCTAATGTAGTCTGATAAGAGGCATTGGGCATTTGAGACCATCACACCCACTGTGCAACACAAGAAACTGCTGTGTATTACTCATCCTGACTTCACTCTTTAACTGCATTATAATTTATACTTTAACAGATGTAGGTTTGTAAAAAAAAACCAAGAATCTTCACCATCGGGAATTCCCAAAAACCACTGTGCATCTCCAAACCCCGCATCATGAATCCAGAGTGACTAGTAAGCATCCCCATTCTAATATTTGACTGCATTAGGTTTCTGATGGTGTATCAGAGAAAAAATGTTTTTAACTATTTCTTGACCCCAGACCTTTGGGCGTCCCTTGAAAACGCTGCACATCACAGACTCTTACATCACTGCATATCCCCAAGACTACTGTGCAAACCACTCCAGTCTTTTTACTACACAGTTTTCCAGTGTTATAATACAAAAAAACACAATAAAGATAAAAATTATAGTAGTCAGCGTAACTACAGTGATGAGGCAGTGCAGACAGTCAGAGCTTCTTATTGCAGTAAATGCTGTGTGGTTTGGAAATCCATAAACATTAACAGTGATGGGAAAATAAATCGCAGCAGTTTTATCCTATAGGCTCAGTTTGGATTAAAGAAAGTTCAGCCCGATTTACCTCCGATTCACCCCACGCCCTGACAATCAGGGGAGTTGGTGTGAGTGTGTGAGAGAGGATGAGAGAGTGTGAAAAGAAAGGAAACGTGGGGTGTAGTGTCATCTTGAGGCATTGGTTTTTTTTAAAACTTGTAGTGTCAGTATGTGTTTTTGTTTCAGAGTAGATTATTTGTGAAATCTGTGCACCATGCCAGAGACTCTGTACCTTTTATAAACACTGATACAAACATCTTAAAACTAACATGGTTGATTCTTTTTCCCTTTGACTAAAGAAATATAAACTGTATCTCTGACTCCTGTGTGTCACAAAGCTGCATGGATCATCACTAATTTTCTCTCCTGTCCTAACAAAAGGTTTAAAAGCATTTCATTTGTATCACATCAGAGGCTGAGTGACAGGAAACAGATGAGGGTGTACACAGAACCGTCTTTGTGGATGCTCAGTTCACTGATGCTAGTAGTCAGCTTCCTGGCGGAAAATGTGCTGCATTAATTGCTTGCTCCAAATAACCAATAAATCTAAAGCTATTCTAAACTTATTGATTTCCCATCTACTGAAAAGAAAAAAGTGAGCTTACAAATGAGGTTCTATGAAGTGAGTAAAATCATGAGCACCCTGTTGGTATTAGCCTATATCATGCTTGGAGATGTAAAGCAGTGTAGCGTTGTTGTTTCTCCACACATGTACAGCTGTATGGCTACAGTGCTTACAGCTACACCCAGCTGTTCCTGTATCTTTCTACTGCAGACTGCAAAAACAGCCAACCCTAAGGACTATTTACATTTTCTTGCGGCACAGAATCCTTTTAAAATGTGTATTTTTTCGCTCCAAGGCCGGTATTGCTATTTCATAAAATGCAATAGAAATGAGATACTTACACGCTACTTATATTTTACACAAAATAGTACAGCTGTGGGCTTGCTGTTGTGTTCTTTTTACTGCTGTTCATATATTCTGGTGTTCACCAGACCTTTACTACAGATCATACTGTAGTGTGATCTGTAATATTTTTACTATGGAGGCCAATGGAAGATTGGAATAAAATAAGCTTTAAAGAGTAACTCGTATCTTAAAAATGAAATAGGCTACAACAGCTGAAAATGTCTTGTTAAAGTAGCACAGATGATTTATGAAAAGAAATATTTTACAAACCCTAAAACAGTAAACATCTTTTTGTTTTATCGCTTTGTCTGATAATGTGCGTGGAAATTCAACCTGAAGTATGTGATAAAAGCTTAGATACGAAGCATGTGATAACTGTCGGTTTTCTTCAGTTGTATCCTGTAAAAATCATGTGGCCTGACTTGGTAAACAATGGAGATTAATGCAGAGCCATGTCTGGGTCAAACTGCCACACTTACTGCCTGCTCATCAGCATGCACAACATATTCCATTATACTCATTTGATTTGATTTATAACCTCGAGTGTGGCCTCCATGTGCAAAGATGTGTAAAAAAAAAACAATTTACAGTTGTATAAGTGAAATGTGGCACTGCCAGCTCATCTGGACAGAATAATCTGCAATTTCATCATCCAAGTTGAGCCAAAACCTCAACTGGGCTTCCCTTACGATTGGTAAGGGAAGTGTGTGAACGTGTCACACACACTGCATTAGTCCACTGCAGCGAGTTCACTGCTGCTGAGCTGCGTATGGTAGAACCAGAAACAGAGAAAAACACATCCACATCTGAACATTACTTGTGTTTGGTTAAGGTTGTTTCCACCGGACCACACCGCTAGTCTGTCAAACCACGCAGAGTTTGGATTAATACTGTGAGAAACTATTTATTTCAAGACTATATCCAGTGCAGTAGGAGGGTTTGGGGAACATTTCCAAGTGACAAACACAGTCACAAAGTAATGTAATTCATAAGTTGAGCTCCACTTCATCAGTGAACTGATGTCAGTTTGTTCCTGCACTCCTCTGTCCGCCCTGTTTCTCTGCTGTCTATCTTTGAAGCTCTATCTCAAGATGAAACTACAAGGGAGATGATTAATATTCAAATGAGGTTTTGCCGCTGGCCGCTGTGGCCAGAAGAGGTGAGGAAAAAATGAAGTGCGAGTGAGTAAAACATTTCCAGTCGCTGCCAAAAAGTACCAGCACTTGGCTGGTGGCTGGCACATATTCTGCATCGAGAAGGAAAGGATGCCCACTCTTGGTCAGCCAGCGAAAGCCCTGGGGAGAACTAATCAAAAGACAAAGACACTTGGAAGAGATGCTGAAAGCGTTAGAAGAGCAGGCTCCTTTGCTGGGTTCAGGTCCACCACAAAGCTCTGAAGACTTCCCAGCCTCTCAAGAGAAATACCTAATACCTTTCACTTTCTAGCAGCAAAGTTCCCAGCACACGGACAAATAAGTTATTCTTCAGCTCTGTGCAAGGTAGGCCCTTCTAATGCAGCATGATTAAAATGTGCTGCCTCCATTGTGTATTTTTGGGATACAGTAATTCACTTTCTTTGAAGGTCAGCACAATCCTGTAGTGTGCGTAGTGCAGCTATACCAGCTCAGATGCTGGTGGACCGCTTCAGTCAAATGGCTCCACTGCAAAGTGCAGAGAGGCCTCGACGTACACATTTCACCTGCAGACAGCTGCTTAATGCTTTGCTTCGGTGTGTCTGCTCATGGGCACGGCAGCAGTAAATAAGAAATGTTTCGGCATGTGGATGTTGAGAATGACTGTATCTTAAAGTTAATTACATTACCACAGAGCAAACAAAGCCAAGCTTCATCAGCAGCTGCTCCTGGGCCCAGACCCGCTGACAATTACTGCCACTTATCTAACAGATCGACCGGCTCATCTCTCGCTCTGTCTGTTTATCTTTCATTCTCCCCGCGATGCAAATCTTTCCTCCTCCTCCTCTAACTCATTGGCCTCTCTCACGCTGACCTCATCTTCCTCTTGACATTTTTTTTTCTCGTCCTCGGGTCTCCTCATTCTCCTTCTCTGTCACCTTCCCTCCTTTCTCTCACATCAGCTGTCTCTCGCTGCCTTGCTCGGTTGTCTCTTGCTTCCCTCACCTGTCGCCCTCGAGAGGTTTAATCATCAGCTTAATGTCACACCCTATTTAAAGGAAAGAATGCCAGACAACGCGCGCGCACACACACACACACACACAGGTACAGCAACACTATCTCACGGCTGATTAGTGATCCTATATCTCCAGGTACTTCCGTTTTTTTTTTTTCTTTTGCAAGTACTATGCAACTTGAAAGCTCGACAAGCCCGAGGAGCCCTCCCACATGCAGACTGCTGAGCTCCTTTTGCATATGTTAGCTAGCTATGCTCATATAGCTCCTTGATACAGTATGTGATAAATATATCGTTGCCACCACCACTTGGGTGAAGATGAATGGCAGACAGATGTGAAGCTGATGCTCAACTTGTATTTTGAAACAACAGAGGCAGGCAGCTCTGCCACTGATAAGCACAGGGACTGACAGACAGAAGGAATGGGGATAACAGTAGCTCAAAGGAGGAAACACTTCATTTCTCAGCAGTAGAGGAGCCTTGAAGGAATTTATAAATCTTAATAAAAGGAGCCAAATAAACTACTCTGAATGGCATACTTACATTAATAGAATATTAGCAGTGCATCGTACACGGGGAGATCAGCTAGCCAACAGCTAATCGACCCAAAAAGAGTTCACCTCTGTGTGACTGATCCTGAGTTTACTGCTCTGATCTGAGTCTACCACTTGCTGCCAGTTACTGGAGACCAAAAACAAGTTTGCTCAACGTCAAGGAAGCCTGCGCAGAGCTGAGACGGAACAAGCAAGCTGCACCATCGCCACAGCAGACGATGACAGGCTGAGGCATGTCAGTCAAGCAAAAGGCACCTCAGAAAGCAATCCCCTAAAGTAAGACAACCGGTGTGCCACTGTGGCATCAAGAGGCGGCCGGAGGACAGTGGTATACTGATTTTCCCATATTCCGCTTGAATAAGTTGGTTAAAAAACTTCTCAGCCTCAAGCAGGAATTTTTCAGTACGAGTATCAGAGCTGCAACTATGATCTTCAGTTTGTAATCTGACCATTATTTTATGAATGAATTGTCTAATCATTTAGTCTACAAAATGTCCAAAAACTATTCATTTACTTTCATACAAAGAAAAGCAAGAAGTAGATTCATCGATGAGGTGAAACTTGAAATGACT
>JBAJHX010000062.1:20390635-20402793 GCA_037176925.1 Amniataba percoides
ACTTTGAACATAACAGGCATGACAAGAACTAACTAAAACCTGACAGATAAGACAACCTAAACATGACAAGACATAACCTGACTCCAGACAAAACCAACAGAACATGGAACAAAACATAATATATGAAACCAGACAGGACCAGAAAAACCCACAGAAGACACGAAACATGACAAAAACTTCAGTAAGCAAATTTAGAGACTATGTCCTCTCAGTTGCTAAAACATTGGTCATGAAAAAAAAGGCATATTAAAGAAAAACAAAAAACAAAAAGCGATGTTGGGACCTCCTTTTGAGTTTTGAGATTGTTATCATGAAATCACCGGGACGTTTTTTTCTTATCTCACTCGTCCTCAGAGGGAAGTGAAGTGGCCGAGGCCTCTGAGAGGACACGGCGTGAACAGAGGCTCAGCCTGGGCCAGCTGCTCCCTCTGTTGGTTCCTGCCACGCCGCTCTGTTTGGATACTTACAGTCGCAGTCGTGTAATCTAGAATTCCTTGAAAAGGCTGCAAAATGACAGCTAATCTCGGTGGCACAGGTGTGGCTGGGTGCGTTTTCCTCGGTGTGATTGCACCGCGCGCTGTGGGTCCCACACACACACACAAACACACACGCGATAAATCACGTCCGACTCCCGGCCTATCCCGGGGTCATCTCAGAATCACCATTTAATGTTTAACGGCAAAGCTGGCTTTGATATCAGCGGCAGATAAAGTGGAATTTCTTGATTGCCTCGGTCAAAGAGGCTCCGCTCGCTGAGAAAATGATTTATTGGACACGGGGAAGCCGGCGGAGATCAAAGGAGACGGACGAGCCTCCGACTCGCACCGCGGGCTGGGAGCGGGCCGGGGCTCGTCCAATCACTCGCACCAGCGGGGCCCCTGTCACCGCTGTCGCTGCTTTTTAATTGGCCGCAGAGAGAGAGAAGGGTGTGATGGGAGGAGAGTGAGGGCCCCACAGGTCACCGGGGAGCTCAGGCTGGAGCCCATTACTCAGGGAGGAGATGGGAAGGGTCAGGTTGGGTGGAGGGTCGGTGGAACGCTGATTGCACTGCAGAGAGAGAGAGAGAGAGAGAGAGAGAGAGACTTTCTATTGAGGCACATGGAGATTACTCTGCTGGCCTGTCTTCTGATTCAGAAAGAGGACGATGGGGCGGAGGAGAGGAGCAGCAGAGGTTGCGGCAAGAGGAAGAGACGGCAGGAGAATTAAAAGCGTGAAAAAAAAAGAAAAGAGACGAGGTATTGATTTTTTATGAGAGAGAAGATTTGCTCCCAAGATTGAGAGCAATATCATATTAAACCCTGTTGCTGGCCCAGAATGAGAAAATAAAGCCTGTGAATCAACCCTCCCCCTCGTGTTTCTTTAATAACTTCCAGCCCGAACTGCAGCACCAGAGAGTTACAGCTTGTGAGATAATTGGAAAAACATCAGCATGCGACCGCTCGGCTGATGGAGGAATACGCATTATTCCTGAGACAGCGTCCAGGTAGTGTTACAGAGAGGGATGACGCCGTAAAAATTAAAAAAGCTGACCTCTGGGTAAACGGTCATCATAACACAAACCGCTCGCTCAATAGCAAATAACAGTCCGATGCGCATTTATCCAAGACGAGCATCAGTTTGAAAGCACTTACAAAGATGAGTTGAGTTTTAAAACTGCCTCTCTGAAAATAAGTTGAACTGTGCTATAAGACAGGTTTACTCTCCCGCCCATCTCTGGTCATAGCAGCACATTCAAATGCGGTGATATCTTTAAGCGTATGTTTCTGGAATGAGGGTTATAGAAGTTTCAAACAGCTGAATATACTATTTTAAGAATTATAGATCATATATACTTCAATTTAATTTAATTTAACTGAGCAAATGTTTTTTATGTTATGCTTAATACAGTTTTTTTTAATAAGTGTTTGCCCCTTTGTGAGGCTGTGGCATGTATTTGTTTAAATCCCATTGTCAGGGGTGATTTGGGAAGGTTGTGTGTGCAGGCCATGTCAGGCCAAGCCAGCAGAGAGTCATGACGTCACTCTGGACCAGCCTCTGTTCCAGCAGCTTCTGTAACTCGGTGAAATCCCTCATTCAGCGTTTTCTTTTATTGATGGTTCTGAATAAGTGAAGCGTCTTCTTGAGGTTTACTCTCCATATTCTGAGGCAGATCGTCCCCACCGAAGCACTCGCCATCAGAGATGTAAAGCCGTGTGTTTTTAAACGATGTTAAACAGAGATTCATCTGCGATCACGGGACAAGCTACAGCTATCCAGTGAAAATGACTCGCGCACCAAATTCACCAAAGCTCTCCTCTTAAGTCTTTTTTCATTTTAATCTGTAATCTCTGCTGTCTAAAAGCATTTCCAGCGTTCAGTCCTCTCTGTGCTGCTGTTATCACACACGTCTCAACAGGTCTGCATGGACGTACTTCTGGTTTTAGACCCCCGATGTTGAGCCCACGAAGGTCTGATGAGTAAACGAGATCATTTCACAAAAACAAAAAAAAAAACAAAAAAAAAAACCCAAAAAAACTTCCATCCCAAACAAATGGAATGAGTCACAGAGATACCCAGGAGAGAGCTCACTGTGGAGGATGGATTCTTTGGTTCTTAGTGTTGTTACAAATGTCAACTAGATGTTAATGAGATTTTCTTACATCTGAAGCAGAATCCCAAAGTTCTGGGTTCACTTTAATTTGACTGCAAGATCAGAATTTTGATTTAGCATATATTGATATATCTGAATAATCCTGTGACTCACCCCACTTACATGGCTCATGTAAAAGACCAGATGCACAAATAAAATGTATTCATTCCCTCCTTAAGTAGTCCGGCTTTGCACCATAATGAATCTGTCTTTTTTGCTCCCATTAGAGAGTGAAAAATAATGAAAAGCCCTGTTGTACAGGCATATCGGCTCAGAATGGTGCAGGATATTTACTGCAGTGAAGCCACGCCACCCATAATATTAACACTACATCACATGTGTGCACTGAAACTAATGCCCCGAAAGATTTTGTTTGCATATCCTCTGCATGCTGGTTTTTATGCAGCACGCTGACTGAGCCCACAGAGTGTAAAGAGGGACAGCAGAGAAATGGGAAAAAATGGAGATTAATGGCTTATGCTTAATTAAAATCTCCGGAAACTAATGGTGGGAAAATTGAAATGTTCCTTATAGATTAAATTTCCCACTACTGCCCGGTTTCACAGTACAGTGAAGCAGAGTGTGACCATCTCGTGATCTCTTCTACATATTATAGAGCTTCCTACATGTAATTGGAAAGTGGGAGCAGTCTAAAAGTTGTCAGCTGCTAACGCGTGCTCTCTCACTCTCTTACTCACCCAGCTCTGATGCGGTGTTTCATTTTTTACTTATAGGCCTGCACTTATTCCAAAAATAAACTGTGAAATTGAAAAGTGAGGACTGTTAATTAAATTAAAACCTGTTAAACATCAAAATTTGGTAATTGGGGCCATTCTTACTTGAAAACTTGACAGTAGATTTTAACTGGAAGTGTAATTTCAATTATTTTTACGCTAAAAAAAAAAAGATTAATGGTACCCACTTCAAGCTCAAATTCTGATTTTTCTTCGCTTTGTAAATCCAATTATGACCACCGATATTAGATGTCGAACGCTGTCATGAGTCTTATCTGTGAAATTTGCAGAGAAAAGCAGGAGCGCTCAGGTTTTCTGAGTAACATTAATAATTGATGATAGCAGATGATGGATCAGTGTGAGAACTGTAGGTTTTTAGTTTACTGAATGTGTAAAACAACCCTCCAATGCGACAGTGTGTAGCTTTATAACATTAATACAGTCTTCATTAATTATGAGATGGTGAAGACTTGTTGTGGCTGTGGGATCTCACATTGTTTGTCACTACATTGTGAAACTAGAAAGAGCAAATGCGCTGGATGGAAGGAGGAAGGGTTCCAAAACTCTTTACATTTCCTGATATGGCAGATGCTCATGCCCAAGTCTTTGTTTCAAAAAGTGATATTTGGGGGGAAAAAAAAGGGAAATCTCCTTTTTCACTTTGCAGGAAGATGGTCAGATATTTTGGAGCCAATCTGACTGTTTGGAAATCTGCAGGAATCTGTTTTAAAGTTCAAAACAAGAAGGGGGTGTAAAATCACAGAGTTTCAGTTCATGTAAGCCAAAAAGGGACTTAAGAGTCTCGTCACCTCAGGCTACGGCTCACTCTTCTGTCATCAGGCACTATTGCAATCCATCTGAAAATGATGGACTGATCCATTAAAACACAACACATGACAACTTTCCACTCGCAGCCCTACACTGAGGGTCTCTGAGACACTGTGCACAGAGAGAAAGAAAACTGAGCGCAGCTGGCCGGCCGTCTGAGGAGGTAATAACAATTGGATCACACATCACAACATATCATAGACCCCGGTGCCTTTCGTGTCCCCTCATTTGCCCCCTGCACTTCAAGATGGATGTTTATCATTATCTGCCCTGCCCTGCCGTCCGGCCGGGGTCCAGTGACCTTTTTTGGGGCCGTCGCCTTCAGGGATTACCTATCGATCAAACGCTCCATCAGACGGAGCTCGCTGAAAGCCTGTAGGTGTGTGTAAAGTGTGTGTCCTCTACAGGCATGCACACTATTACCAACAAAGCGAGTGTGCGTGAGCGATCCGGTGAGATTTGTGCATGCGCGTGGTGAAGGTGTGCGCATCTCCTTGACCGAGGTAATGAGCACATCAAGCGTGTGTGTGAGTGAGTCTCCTTGACCGGGGTGATGGGTGTATCAACTCACAAAAGGCATTAAAGTTGATGAGGTGATTTAAAGCGAGCAATATGACCAATGGACTGAACAATGGGACCCCGAGGACACAAATACGCACGCCCACGCGCTCGCTCACGCACACACAACAAGGTAGGTTTTTAATGAGGACACCAAACTTGATTGATGGTAAATGTATGTCCCATCTCTGATTCATGCACTGCGTCAGGCCGTTACTCTTTTCTTTATATTGAGCTGTAATTCTATCTCTCCGGGGTCAATCATAGGTTGCTCTCTGGCAGGATCGTTCACAGAGCTCAATATGGCGAATGATGAATGATGAGCGGGGTGTGCTGTTTGTCAGGGAGCAAAGCAGCAGTGCTGAAAGTGCAGAGGAGACTCGCACAATGGCCCCCGTCCGTACACAAATCTTCCCTCCGCAACATTCCCGTGAATTATGGACTGATAGGCTTCCCATAACGGTTCACAATATGGTGTCATCAGTGTCATGCAGAGATCTTGTTTGGCCGAGCATGTGTTCAGCACTATGAGGCAACAGTCTGCAGCACTTTCCTCTGCCTCTCTCTGCGATGGAGGTTACAAGCCTACAACTTGTGACAGATATTAAACACACAGGAGGTGATGCAGTCAGTGTTTTAAGAGCATGGGACATAAATGGATTGGTTAGACAGAAAAAAGTAAGCCAATAAAGGACAACTCAACTTTCATGAACAAAAAAAATCCCAAAGGGAAGAAATCGTATTGGATTTTTTAGATTTTATTGACAACTGATCCATAAAAAGTGGCATGCACAAGCACTACAGCAGTGGCCAACAGTGAGTTAAATAAAAAACAATACATTCAGGATGTATCTAGTGATTGGATACCCTGTGAGCGGATCGAATCAATGCAGATTCAATACAGTTCAGTTTTAACACAGTTTTCATCACTTACCTATGTAAGTGCTGGCACCACATGAGGTCACTTATAACAGGGGTTAATGGCAGTCCTGCGATCAGTCACAGACCTGACTCACTGTTCATCATCCAGTGTCAGTGCAACTCCAGACAGGCATGTTGTATGTGATCAGGCTGCACTGTGTTTTGATTTCATTAAAACATTTCACAGTAAGTTTGTTTACATGAGTTCATTTACCTTGTGACAAAGAGTGGGATGACGGTGAGCTGCATGTGTTCCTGTGTAATTAGAGGTATTTTTTGGTAACTCCTTTTTTTCCGGCTAGTCCCACTACTGATTAGGAAAATTGCTGCCACGCAGTCACAGTATTTACGTTCTTTCATCACTGTGATGGAGAGCAGTGATTGCAGTGAGCAGAAGATTTGCAGTGAAATTGGCTTTGTTGGATGTGTGTTGCTGAAACGGAGAGAACGACTGGGCCGAGACAACTAAAGCAGCCCAGACTCACTGTTCACAAGGCTCCCTGATTGTGAGGTGGAGCTGCAGAGCGACCTACCACGGTCTAAAGACCCTTTACTGCATTCTGCATTCTGTCTTTAATAGCACACGCTGATAACAATGGCAAAAAGTTTTTAAAAAGTTTAAACAGTAGGGAAAGCATAATATTCCTGAAAATGCACTTGGTAACTTTTTGACAGATGGATATTTCACAAAAACGCTGCAGTTATTGTTCACTTCAGGTTGCCTACGCGCCCACGTCCCCTCCTTAAAACAGTAGTGAGGGCTGTTGTGCCACTGGTACATTTCATAACACCACTGTGTGTTTCGCAGAGAGATGCAATCTGATGACTTGAGGCAGTGTTGGACACAGTGCAGCGCGACAGGTCCGTCTGTGTGGATTTCATTCTCAGACAGCGGATGATACAGGTGGATGTATGGTTTAAAAGTCCATTTAAAACACTGTTTGCTGTATCATTTTTGACACATTTGACACTTCTTATGTTCCTGACCTGTGGCTGTATCTGACTCTGGTTTTGGTTTTCCAATACACATCACTTGATATTCATGTATGCTGTACAGACGGTAAAGCCCCTCAAGGCAGATGTATGATGACTTATACTGGGCCATATTGAATTGACTTAATTATCTACCCTCCAGCACATACATAAAGGCATACATACTATATATACAGACACACAGTATGTAAAGCAAAAAAACAAACAGTCCACAATCACCAGCCTGTCCACTGTTTAGATGCAGTCCAAAGGATAGTGCACATTTTCTCTGTGGGTTCATATAGACATTTAACACACTGTGTGTCAGAACACATGATGAAAGGCATTTAAAAATGGTTTATTTAAAGCAATTCAATCATTCCTAAATAGAGCTGCTCAGCATGTCAGAGAAAATAGGTCCTTGTGACACAATGACAGCTTTTGTAAACACTCTAGCTTATAAAAACTGAATATGTGGTGAAGAACAGGATGATTCTCTTGGAACTGTGTCCAGCCGCATGTCAGAAAATAACCTATAAAGCACAATAACACTCGTGAGTGTTTTGTACGGCACTAATAATGTAATAGCGGAGTTACTCAGCTGCTGGATTCTGTCGCTCTCAGTTTATTCTCCATCCATGTTGTCACAGCCTAATTGATTTTTGCAGCGCTCGAGTCTGGCAGCAATTTCATACATCCCACTGTTGTTCCTGCTGCAGGCTCTCCGAGCTAAACTGACTTCAAATGTAATCAATTAAAGAAGCACATTTGCTTGGAAATTGTAATATTTAAAATCGGCTGAGGAGGTTAAACGTGAAACGTTACATGAGGACTGAGAAAGATCTGCTCCTCACCTCCATCCAGAATGACCAGTAACTATAAAACATGCTGTCCACAGCTCTCATCTCATGATGATGATGATCTCATTTCTGCATGATTTCTGTTTCCTTGAGAAAGAAAAAAAATCCCACCTTTGAAATACACTGAAAATCTCTAATACTTTATGAAAACTTGCATGTCTTTGTCATGTTTGTTGGGATTGGCTGGTGTTTTTTCCCACTGACCTGAATCCCCTCATTTCCCTTTTTGTGTGTTTCCTCTTGTCAGCACTGTGTTACAGTTACCTGCAGAGGATTGAGAACTACGCTGTTCCTTTAAATGGCAGCTCCAAACAGCAGTACGTCTTTATCCAGTAGACCTTTTTCCTTTTGGAGAGCTTTGATCTAAAGAATGAGAATAACACAATAACTGCTATCATCATGCTTTTAGCCACTGACACCTGCAAACCTGCAGCTTACCTAATGTAACAAAATTGGACAAAATGGCTGTTTCATTCTCAGAGAAATCACCGTAGGTTCATTCAAGAATTCAGGGGACGCAAAGACACGAAATGGCCCAATGATAAAGGACAGAATAAAGTGATTTAGATGAAAGCGAAGATGAAAACCCACCGAGATTCGAGTTCCGAAGTTCAGAGAGATGCTCTTTTTTTAATTCTTTTTCACTGTTAAACAGGTGAATTGCCTTTTAGCTGTTCTATAAACTTGTAAGATATATCCAGGGTTTCATATCCTTAAAAAAAGGGAAACCCAAAAAGAAAAAAGATGCTTTAAAGGCGGGATTGCACCATGTCACAGTATACTTACTCCCCGAGGCCGAGCAAACTGTAGCATAGTGTGGAATGAGGCTTTGAAACACCTGCTGCATGATGGAAACGTTACGTTATGATTCTTTCAGCAGCGACACTGAGGCGAAATATGACACGATGCAGCTACGGGACAAACATCAGCGCGCTCTCCCGCCATACGTTCCTGAATAAATATCCCAATGCGTGCTAACAAAATAGGCCGCCGGCCTGTCAGGCGTAAGATATGGTCGGCGTTGTCATTGAGGAAAGACTGCATAAACGTGTCATCGCTCAGAATTCTTTACATTACAGGTTCCACAACATGATGTCTGCGATGATGAATAGCCCACTGAGAGCATCCTGTGGCGTAAAGGCAACTGGGTGAGATTTATGTTCGCGCCGTGACTGATAAATATTCATTCACACATTTCCCAAATAAGTTGCAGGCAGGACTTTGGTGAGAAGAACGAGTGCGTAATCACGTCAAGTGTGTGTTTTAAACTGTAGTACAAGTGTACTTTTTGCATTTTATTATTAAACACAAAATATGTGCAAATAGTGCTTTGTATGCATGAGTTAGATGTCAGAGATGAACCCTGATGGTGGCCTTGAATCCCACAGTGAGTCGAGCCGCCTTTTGTATTTGGTTTTCTTTCCCCTCGAGTCGACATTTGCAAGCAGAGCTGCGAGGACTTAAGTGCAACACACATGATTTGTCACATACTGTAGTGTTGCATAATTGATGAGTCATGCAGACAGATAAAATATTCAGGGTACGGTGGCCGGGACGAGCCGATGCGAGGAGCGAGTGTGATTCAGTCAGAGGGCCGCTGACGCATGTTGATGGCAGGAAATAGAACAGCGCTGCGTCCTGATGCGTAGATGCTTGTCAGAGTGTGTTGACTCTCGGCGGGTAGCTTGTGCGTGGTTTTAGGTCGCAAGGTTTTAAGTTTCAGATAACTTTTTAGGAGTCAAAACATGTCTGACTCCACTTCATGTTCATTAACAGAAACAATCTCTCTGCAGTGCGTCCTAACATCACTTTGGCCGTCAGTGATATCTGATGAGGTCAAATAACAGTGTGAGTGTGTGTGTGGTCTGTGAGTTTCTTAACTCAAGGACGATTTTGCTTCCTAACACCTCTGTGAAGAGAACAAAATTGAATATTAGTTGAGGGCAGAGTTGATGAAAATATTTCTATAGGAGACAATGCATGTCAGAATAATGATGTGTATAATTTAATATTTACATTAAATTTAGACTTACTCCAAACCATTCTGACTGCAAGTGATGGTACAAAACAGACACACCGCTAAGGCAAACCTGCCTCTTAGAATGAATGAAAACTACAGCAAATGTCACATAGCTTTCATTTTTCCACTTTCACTTTTTTTAATAAAAGTCCTTAGATGTTTTTGTGTTGTGAGGATTAAGCTAGGTCACTTGTAGCACATTTAATGCTGCAAACATTACCACACAATTTTCATATTTTCAAATCAGCTTATTTGCCTTTTTGTTGCAAAGGTTATGAGTTCAGATAGCTACAGAATTACGTGTCTTTTAAGGACTTTTTCCTCTTTCCTACGCTGCGTCTTTCAGACAGCTCTTATTTGCAGGATTTGAGCTTTAACCTCAGCAATAAAAATCCTCGGATGCTCTGTCAGAGGCACACGCTGCAACACTACCACAGCACGACTGACAGCAAGAGTGAACTCTTTCACGTGGATCAAAAAGAAAATATGCAATGTTTTGCACAAAAGAAAACACCCCAAACTTATCACCCAACGTACCAGCACATGACACCCATGGGCGTCAGGAAAATGGAGGTTACACACTGCAACATGTTGAATATTTGCTGTACGGCATAACTTTCCTTTGTTTACAGGTCACAAGCCAGGTTTCTTCATGTAGCTCGTATTCAATGAAGTCTTGATACAATATTTTAGATATCAAGGCCCAATCACAGCTGCAGACGTTCTCCACAGCGGACTCACATCAGGTCAGGTCAGCACATTCAGTAAATTTGAGTTACCCATGTTGATGATTTTTGAGCGCGTACAGATCCAAAACACAAAGCAAAACCTTATTCAACCTTATTTCAAGAAGTTTCTTACATAAACCATGCTAGTTAGGGAGTCTGAGAGTTTAGTAATTCGTCCTTCAGTTTGTGGCAACACCTGCAGGATTTCACTTCACCACCTTCTTCTATGACTTCAGGTGAGATCTATCTCATGTTAGTGGAAAAGCAGTTGGAAACTTTCAATGTACTCTTAATTTAGGCTGAATTTTAGAAATATCAGATCCTGTGTCATTTCTTTTTTTTGGTTTTTGGAGGAAAAAAGTTGAGGCAGCAGGTCTTTATCCTTTACTTTTCACAATAAAAGCAAGCTCCTGTCTCTTTGCTCTCTTTCTCTCTCCCTGCCCTTCCTTGTTTCACTCTCCTTCGCAATTCTCCTTCCACACCTTTCTCCCTCCGCCTCTCCTCGTGGGATCACAGACGGGGGTCTGTCTTGACGGCTTTGCATTCTGCCAGCGGAACGTCAACTTCGACTTTCCCTCCCGTCCATCACCGCCACCTATGCATTAAATATCAAGCCTTGTGGAGCTAAAGAGTCACAGAATACGATGCTCGGGCTTGAGTCCGCTTGGCAGTTCTGAAGGGAATCTGAAGGGAATCTCTCCCCGCCTGATGATTAAGCCCAGTTCTGCGTCTGTGTAAGCTGGAACAGTTGGTGAAGCAGGGAGAAGCAGTTATGGAGGAGCTTTTAATATTTCCCTGATGTAAAAGCACCATGGGAGCTTTTGAATATTGTATTAAAGCACACTGACTTTGGCACACACACACATGCAGAAGCAAGCATATTCATCCCTCTGTACTTGCTTGCACACACACGTACACACACACAGATACACAAGCAAAGGCTCTCTTACGCAGGAACATGCACAAACCTGAGCGCATTTTCACACACACACACACACACACACACGTACGTACACACCCACAAGGTAATGAGATTAGCATTCTGATGTTCTTGGAAAATTGGAGGGTTGAGAGAGTGGAGGGAAGAAATAAGAGAAAAGCAGAGACTCCCGTCGGGATTGAGCTGATGCAGCAGTGACACACTTCTCCAGCAGCGGAACATCTTCATACTCTTCTTTTAATTAAGCACTGCTATTTCTACAGTGAGTGCAAAAAGGTGAAAAGGTGGGGCTTCTTTCTTTTGACACGTACCACAAATTACTTTTTTTCCCCCACCCCGCCTTCCGTCTTGTGCATGTTCACGCTCTGATGACGCTGACGGAGAGAGGCAGCTGGAAGTGAGCTTGGCCTGATAATTGAGCTATCAAGTTGTGCTTTGATGTGTGTACATACGCGCTTATGCAACAGGCAGCTTAGCTCCTGACACCTCTGCAAATCTCTCCCTCCATTGTGCACTCACCCATAAATATTACATGAATATCATGCCAATTCCTTGTATTAAAAAAAGGAGTCAGCTTTTCACTCACAAAAAGACTTGGTGACAGTTTGTTGACACATATTCAGTAGTTTGGTTTGGTCCCAGGGTCATGAAGCGACACCCGGGGCGCGATGGCGGCTGTCATTCAGAGTGAGGGTGGAAAAGATGGAAGTATGAAGATTTTACAAGGTGCGAGCGGTATCGTGGCAGCTGTGAAGAAATGGTGTGTTCACGTAATATGAACAGGTGTCCTCTTTACTCCAACAGATGCGGCAGTTGCATTAGTCCCAGTTTCACCACCTTAATTACATACAGTGTTACTGCTGCATGATATCTCAGCAGCTTCCCTCGTTGTCAGGTTTCTTCTTTTCCCTTGAAGGGTTTTTTGAAGTTTTTCCTGACCCGGTTCGAGGGTCTAAGGACAGAGGGTG
>JBAJHX010000062.1:20402893-20413898 GCA_037176925.1 Amniataba percoides
AAAGCCCTCCGAGGCAAACAATGTTTGTGATTTTGGGCTTTAAATAAATAAAATTTGAATTTTGAATTTGAATTTTTGTCTTGGCGTTCCAGCGACTTGATAGAGACGTTTAGAGAAGTTTACCCTGACAGTCTCACTCCTTTCCTCTGTGTGAGGAAGGATAGAGCTGCCGCAGCACGGATGCGGGGTGGGTGCTGAATTGATGTGCGACGGGTGACAGCTGGATGGCTGCAGCCACACATTATTATTCACACCCCAACTGGTTCTTCATCATCGTGACACGAGCCATTCAGTCCTCTCATTAAAAAATGAGTTGTGATGTATGTGGTTACGCCATATTGTTAAGGCATCATAAATAACTGATGGAAATTGATGGATTCATTATATTAGTAACGCTGCAGAAAGTACAGAGACAGAGTGCTGCGTGTAGTTTCTCAGTGAGAGTCAGACTTTCATCCTTAACATTTCTGAGTACAGTTTAGCCCTTTTCCCCCTTCCTTTTTATTATCATTGACTTCTACACATCCTCACAGTTCCAGTCAGCTTCACCTCCATGTTCTAGCATGTGTCTGCTTGTACGGTGCAATCATGCATTTTGGCACCTTTTAGGTGTTAAACCGATCCAATTATCAGCCTGATGAGGACGGTATAAGAAGAAATGAAAATATCTGTTTTTATCAGGTACCCTGGTGGGCAATGTCCCCCTCATCAGCTACCGTCATCTCTCTGCTGAGCTCTCCCATAAAGACAGAAAATGCCAAAAAGGTATCTTAAGATGTTGAAATAATCCTGATCAGTGTGTATCGCTTTGCCGTGGATCTTCTCAGTTCTTCACAGATCCATCGTTTTAGTATGTTTTACATATTAATATCTGCATCAGCCAAAAACATTTAGGTAGGCGTCGGTGTTCTCAGAGGTTGCTGAACACGGTGCAGACTGCAAATGTTCGCTGTGGGAGGGTGTGCGCCTCCGAAACAGAAGGAGGAGCTCAGAGCGGCAGCGAGTCGTCGCTCCTGAAATAAAGTTACTGTGAAGTCTGAAACAGAGAAACACAGCATGGAACTTTTTATGAAGTACAGCAATAATACAGAGGTGAGGTACCATTGCAACAGGAAAAAAAAAAAAAACATATTCCTAAATGATCCAAGGGGACAGAAGAGAGAGAGAGCGCTGTCTCCCTGCAGCAGATGTGACGTTTGTATGAGCAGGTGAATAATGACAGCTGGTTTGTGTGAAACAGTCTTGTGCATTCTGATAGCTCATTGAGACAGTCGATTCCCTTCAGAGTCACTCACAATTGATTCCTCTCCGTGTCACAATGAGTCCAACTCCCAACGACAGAAATGTTGGAAACAACACGTGAAGCAGAGACATTTAAAAGGAGGCCGTGTGAGAGTTTCACCAAAGCCCACCGTAGTGATGGCCACCACACTGCAGTGTGAGAACACTGACCTCGCTGCTCGAGTTAAAGCGTCTTTCTTTCTGAATTCTGAGTGTGTAAGTTAAAACCAAACAAGAAAAATGTGTTTGATTGCTGTAATATTCAAAGAATTCATTGCTTTGCTTTGTTTCCAGGTCACAGTAAGAGAGATGTGAATGAAAGAAAGAAAGAAAAAAAAAACATCAGAGCTTGATTTCTATTATCTGTCTGCCGGGGTGTCGTGTTCACTTTTGAGACCGTCTGGTGAGATAGATCAAGAGCGCGTCAGGCGGTTCAAGGAGTTCAAATATTTGACACTTTAGTCAAACATTTTATTCAGGTCTGTCACAGAGATGTTGCTCTGAAGAGATTTGTCATTCCTTGTCCTTGTCATCACAGCCAGACTGCTGCGACTGGAGCTGCACTCATAATATGGGGGGTGGAAACGACTGTAATGCTACAATATGTATAATATAGTCGACCACTGAATTCTGTTTTCTGTGTCATTTAGCAGCTCCCCTTTGGAAAACAACCTCATTATAATTCCTGCTTATCTGTGATGATCTTGTAATTGGAAACTAAAATGTTCTCACCTAGTATGAAATTGTATTAGGACCCAAGTGGATTTTATTATCATGACATGGTGGGCAGGGATATTAAAATGTAATAGAAAAATCAGTGTAATGCTATGGCTGTGTTTTAAGCAATTCATTTGGGCATTGTTGTCTTTGCCGTCGCTCCCCGTTCTCATATAAGTTCAAACTTGACACAGCTTGTAAGTGTGGCATTAAGCAGTAAAGAGGCAGATATTTTCCTCAGGAGTCACAGTGGAAGTGAGACTTACAAAATACGTCTGGAAAAAAAAAACTCTTTAAGTTAATAATATGACAATATTGTAATATTGTTCCAATATGGACATAATGGACATTAACAGCAAATCAGCGCCCACACAGACACACAAACACATACACGTATATATAAATGTATGCGTGTGTGTGTGTAAAAAACCCAAACCAACCACAAACTTCTCATTTTGATGTGTAGTTGGTGACTTGCTGCAGTGCCTGTGTTACAGTAGAAAGCAGTCATAAAGACATTTGGAGAATGTCTGGGCTGTCCATGGTGTGCAGTCTCACCTGGCACTACTGTATATTTTATGGTTGTAATAATGTCACACACCCCTCCAGTGGACATGGCCACAGCCTCACCTCTCTCTTCGACATATTCATTATCTCCTCCTGTCTCCTTCTCTCTTTTCCTTCTATTCCCCTTTTCCCCACTCTTTGTCCTCATCTATCATCTTTGCGCTTTCTCTTCTATTTTTTCCCCCTTTAATCCCCCTCCCTGTCCCTTTTTCTCCAATCCCCTTCTCCCTCTCTTTCTCTCCCCCTGCTTCACTGCAGCTTTGCTGTGGCCCCCGGGCCCTTCATTTTGTTGTGCAGTGGCCACTCCCTTCAACCTGGCGCCACTCTGGGATTAGTGTTATCTCCATCTCTGTCACTTGCTTATCTATTTTCTAGACTCTTGAAATAAAGCTCGGCCAGACGTGTGATGTACTTTAGATTACCGGAGGCGGGAGGCAGGTATGGAAATCCTCCACCGATTAGATGCCCTTCTCCGGTCTGAGGGAGATGTGCACAGACTGCTGGCAAGCATCTTAGAGATACGCTGATACACTCTAAATCCCAAGTCCAGGGCAGGTGGGGGTGTTTGTCTTTTGTCCTCTGTTTAAAAGAAAACCATTTGTTTCTAGCATTGTACTTTAGCTGTAACTATAAATCATGACTCCTACTTTTACTCATATAAAATAATACAGGGCCTAATCAAATCAGTTCCTGTTACTGTTAGCTCTTCTAATTATGCAGTAATCACCAGGAGGTCAATTTGTCGAGCCTGAAGTCCCGGGTGTTTTAAGCAGAGTCCCAGATATCATTTTGAAAGTAAGGCCGTGTGGAGCTCGACAAAAATGGCCTGCGTGTTAACGTGCGAGCGTCTTACATAACAGCACCTAACATCAACTAACATAACAGCCTGTCACAGTAAATGCAGCTCTCTAACTAACTGTGTGTGTGTGTGCTGTAACAAGGGAGGAGAGGAGAGGAGAGGAGAAGTGGCACGGTGTCCAGGGATAGGCGGTAAACAAACAGTTCAATTTATCTGTTTTTATCCAACGGACGAGGAAAGAAGCGCTTGAAATTTCCCGTTAAAGTATAATAAGAGGTACTGCATCACATCATGTGTGACTCCAAAACAAACTAAATATAAAGAAATATACAGGCAGATGTGATGATGGACAGATAGACACACTACAATGTATTTGAAAATGGGCTGTGCCAGTTAAAAAAAACAAAACCTATGTATATGAACATTAGTTAATATTCCAAAAAACTCACAAACTCACAAAAAACGTACATTTTTCCAGCTGTAGTAAATAAATGTTAAATGATAGCAGTACGTATTCTGTTTGTACTCAGTTCCCAAGACTAATTATTAACAAGCTCTAATGATTTTAACAAAACAATACATAATTAGTCTGTAAAGTAAACAGCAGTGTACATTTACATTTTTCAGTGATTAAGACGTGTGCTTTGAATGTAAATACGTTGCCAGAGTGCATAGAAACATAAAACAAAGCTTGTTTATCAAAATACATTTCCGGAGGGGCCCTCCTACAGAAGTCCAGGCTGAGCCCCAAACGTCCTCAGATCCAGCTCCAGAATGACGAGGAGCTGAAGGAGGCCTGAACAAACGACATCAGTTTCTGACACCCTGTTGGAAACTTGCATGTGGCTGTTTCTTCCCTCCACGTCTGCCTCTGGTTTTCTGTAGATGGAAGCATAGATCCAGTCGGGGTCGTGGCTCGCATCCACCCCCCAAACTGTTCCTCCATATTTATGCCTGTGTTTACGTTTGAAAATGTCTACTGGCCCGGCCGGAGGAAAGTCCACAAAGCTGTGAGTCGACCATTTCCTCGTCTTGACCAGGGACTGACAAACACACGCCATCACTGCCCAGCAGCTCATGAAAAGAACAACTGACACGCGTACAAAAACAAGGGAAATAGTAGAATAAAAAGGGGGATTTCTGTAAAGTTTGCTCCGAGGCTGAACTGGTCACACGCACACACAGACACACTCCAGTCCACAAGCTGAAGCGTATGTTGTTAGCTCGCTTACAGCTAAGGTGCAGTTCTACAGGCTGCAACTTTGCATATCAAAATCATAACCTCAGGATTTCCATTAGAAGGCTGCATATTTGCTGAATTTGTCCTGAGCCAAAGAACTTAGGAAAAAACGACCAAGTTTCAAAGATTCAGGAGTTACAGGTCAAAATCTGAGTTGACCTCTTAACTGGAGAAATTGTTGTATTGACCCCGACATGTGTGGCTGCATTTCCTTTGAGCAGCCAAACTGTACACTTGTGAAAGGTGAGAGAGCAGTAAAATGTAACAATTCAACGCGACAGTGAGAAGGTCAGCACCTTTAAGGCATCAGGCCAGAGTCTAAATTGTTGTCTGAACTGACTTAACCTTTTTGACCTCAAAGACACTTTGTTCAGTTTGGACTCATGCCAGGAATAATGCTGGTTTTAAAAATGCTATTTACAAGTGCTGAAAAAGAGTCTGCTGAAAAAGATCTGTGTTTCTTTGGAGACAGATTTCATAAGAAACTGCAGAGGAGATGTCATCATTAACATGATTATGCAACAAACGCTTTTGCAAGTGAAGTTATATATATATTTATATATATTTTAAAGATACTTCCTCAGATCTCGGACAAATGAGAAACATATCACGATCAGATCAAACAAAAATCAAAACAAACTGAATTGTAAGAGAGAAATTTAGACCAAGTTGGTAGAATAAATTTTTCTCTCTGAGTCTCTCCCACTCCTTGTTTCCTTCTTTCCTTCTGTTTAAAAAAGGACCAAAACATTTGTTTTAGAGTCACATCTTAATTCTGGTGGGTCACATACTTTCCCACATGATGAATTCATCACAGTTACATAAAAGCCCCCAACTGTTGAATTGTGGCAGTCTAATTTCCTTGTAAATGTTAAAAATGACATTGCCTGGGGAGATTTTTTAAGACAATCTTTTGAGTTTTTTTTTTTAGATGCCTGAGAATAATGTTTCTGTATCAGCCTTCAAACTGACTAAAAATTAGTTGAATCACAGAACGTGTAACAACTGTTGCACTAGTTATCCTCTACTTCTGAATGCAGAAGGAAAAGTACATCATCAGATAATCTTACAAAGCTGACAAATATTTGGGAATATTTAGTTGCCAGTTTAACTTCATTTTAACTGCCAGCCCCGATGATGTCCGGGGAAACGCCTGAAAATATCAACATGAAAGGACCAAAGATAAAAAACAATCTGCGGTTTAATCATTTTCTTCAGTTTTTCATGTAGATTTTTCTGATTTACTTGTTATGCCTCCAAAATTATTACACCAATGACTGGTTATAATGTATTAATAACAAGAGCTTATAGGCAGTGACAGAGACACGCCCACGCTGATCTGTCTGCTTCACAGAACTGAGCCACAGTTACAATCACTTTTAGTCCACGTATCAGACACTCAGTGAGCCTGTTTCCTGTAGTCTGATGTCACGAATTATCACGTTAAAAAAGGAAGGACACATTGTGTAGATGTTTCTTTAGAGCAGAGCTGTCATTATATGCTGGATTTATGTGTATTGATTGGCTTGTATAGCAAACAAACAAATATATGTGCTGGGTGAAATTTTTTTCCACACAACAATGGAAGGCAACACTTTGTATGATGGTTAGAGGTGCTGTTTCTGTCACATGTTGGGTTATGGATTGAAAGAATTCATTTAGCCTGTGTTCTTTTACTGTTGATGCTATTACTGAATTGACTGGAGGGAAATTAATCAGCAGCAAATTCCACAATCAAATGATGATTAAAGTCCCTGAGTGAGCAAAGATGCCAAACATTTCCTGCTTTCAGCATCTCAAAAGTGAAAATTTCCTGCTTTTTTGTAAATGGGTAATGAAAATAATCATTATTTGTAGCGTTGGGGCTTAATTTTTTGGTGTTTTTCTGAACTTCTGGATGATATTTTTCTATGGCTGTATTTATATACTGTTTATAGTGCAGATGCTGTTTGTCTATGAATTTTTCTTTGCGTTTGGATGACTGAAATATCATTATAAAAGTGAGTGATAGAGTGTATTTTGCCTGATTACGTGGATTCTTGCCCTGCTTGAGTCTCGACAAAACTCTGTTGACCGTAGCTGTTTGACACCTTTCCCATTTGCACTCCATCAAAATGTTCAACACATGTCGGAGGTGTCCACGGGTGTCTGGCCTCTCCCGCGCTTAACTTCCTCCCTCGTCCGTGATGCAAATTTACGACTGCGGTGCGTTGTCTCTCTTAAAAGTCCTCCACGCGATTTATGCTGCCCGTTTTATGTTGCCGATAATAGCGAGTGAAGGCGGAGGAGACAGATAATCCTGTAGGGGAAAAAAGAGACGGTGAGAGAGAAAGACAGAGGGTGTGAGAGAGAGGTGACAGAAGGGTTCAGCGTCTAAATTTAGGGCCCGCCATATCTGACACCCACTCACGCAACCTTTGTGTCGGCGCGCACATCTTGCATGGACGAGCGTTTTATGTTGAAAGTGACTCTTCCTCTTGTTACCTGAGTGATCGCTCTCCATTTCCAGAAGGAGGTTATGTGGCTCGCTGTTTTTTTTTTGTTTGTTTTGTTTTCCCAGTTTTTCTCTTCTGGCTTGCAACATGACTCATCATCTCTGTGTCCTGCTTCACCTACAGGCGCACTTGTGCCGGGGCTAGGATTAAGCCGAACGGATGCACGATTAAATGGCTTTGGCAACTGTCTTCTCATACATCTTAATAGAATTCACGAGTCTCTTCTTTCTCCCTGTTTAGGGTGAAATCCGGCTCCGGTCTTGGATGTTTTTTTTTTCTTTCATTTATCTGAAGTGAGGGGCCTCTTTGAGTCGACAACTGGCTTACTGCGCTCATGGGCAGGGCAGAGCAGATTAGTCAATTAAATGAAGCCATGGAGGGAACGGGGCTCAGTTTGTGCTCATCCTTAATCTTCTATTCTGTTGCTCTAAAGAAGCCGCTGAGGGAAATCAAATGACCATGATTGTCGGGAAAAGTGAAGGAGACAAATGCGGCGCGCAGACATGCCCGAACAAACTCTCTATAATGCCACAAATTGAAAGAAAAGAACTTTTGCCATTTGGCAGTTCAAAAACACCTTCTGTACTGAAGAGAGAGGAAACAGCCTCCGCTGGGTTTAGACAGGCAGGCTGTAGGTAATGGTTACTTTACACAAGAAGAGTTTATATAAAGAACATGATCGAGACTTTTCTCTCCTTCCACGTTAAACCTCCCAGATTTATCTTTGGAGGGGGACAAGAATCCACCACACCTGACTCAAAACAACCAATCAGAACAGAGTATCCACCGTACATGAGCAACCAAATGACCAAACCCATTTTACACTAAAGATGAGTAAACAGAAGAGGAAAAATGACTGAAAGTGTTCAGGTCCGGAAACCAGGCAGGAGAACCCAAATGCAGGACAGGAGAGCAAATAGTAATTCAAAGGTTTTAATTAAAGAATCTGACACTCAAAAACATGAAGCAGTCCTTCTTTTCTGGAGACGGCTGTTTCATCAGAAGCAGAGTAATCAGACACAAACATGACTCAGGACACACATTTGACAATCTGGCAACAAGACAGGGGAGACGCTGACTATATATACACACGAGGTAACAAGGAACAGGTGGACACAATCAGGGCGGGGCAGACAATCAGACAGGTGGGAAAGACACTGTGGCCGGAAGTAAAGATGAAACGTGGAGAGAGCTGATTTCAAAATAAAACATGACACGCCAGAACAGGGAACCAGTAACATGACAGACATAACAGAACCAGACCTGACATTCAATGATAATCAGGACATGACAATACAACAACAAAACCAATCACACTGAACACAAGATGACATGAAACACTAGACAAGACCTGAAACTTAACCCTGACAGGCATGAAAACCTGACATGGAATGAAACACATCGTACACTTTACATGACAAGACATAATGACATGAAAAACAAGACAAGACCAGAAAACAAACCGGACATCGGATGATTATGACTGAAAGAGAATAAAAAAAAAAAATAATTAGAGCGAGTGATGCTGCTGGGAGGGGCTTTGGAGGCGAACTGGTGTCCACAGTAGAGAGAAAAATGGGAGGTGGAACGTGTACTCACTTTAATTTTTAAAAATAAAAGATCTTTTATCTACTCTTACCAGCTGGCACTTTAAAGGAATTTTTTACTACTTCAGAAAATACCCTTATATGCCATCCTGCCAAGAGGCAGAGGAGATGATTGACACCACTCTCTTGTCTGTATGTACAGATGAGGCTGCAGACAGCAGTGAGCGTAAAGACTGGAAAACAGCTGGCTCTGTTCTGTCCAAAGGTGACAAAAACCACCTGTCAACACCTCTGAAGCTCATTACTTAACACGTTATATCTTGTAGAACTGCAACCTGTCATTTTTACACTGAAAAAAAACAAGACCTGACGTGTTTATTAGATTTTCAAGGTGTTACCGGTCGGATTTTGTTACCTACTTACATACTTTTTTTTTTCAAATGTATGTCTTTTACTTGAGATCTAATATTTTTACTTTGTAGTAGTTTTCCTTAATTAACAGATTGTAAGTAAAGAACATTTACTTTTAGCTTCAGTTGCTGGAGAGCAAACTCTCCACAACCCCTCACCATTGATCAAAAATGCAACGTTACAATAAAGCTCAAATTGAGTTGGAAGCATAATTATTCACAAGCAAAGGGCTCAATATAGATTATTTACAAATGGGCATGAATTTTGAATAATAAAAAGTGAGAAATGAATAATTTTAATAGCAATTTCCCACAAGTAGTGAATAAGAAAACCAAGAGGCCCAGTAATAATAGAGGAGATAATTACAGCCCTCTTTGTCCGCGGCGGGCAGGATAAAGCGGCATTGTTGCGGCAAAGATCCTTAACTAGCCGCATGTCTGCGACAGACTTGCTTAAAGGTCAGGCCGTTGTGTGAAATTAGCAAAGACAGAAAGGTCATTGAGATTGTTCCCGGTTAATAGATAAGCCTGAGGCCTTAATGGGTTCATGTTTTCCCTTTCTACCAAGGGAGGATAATGCACACAAGCTGGCCCTTTTGTTTCCTATGGAGCTCCACACACACACACACACACACATGCAGAGGAACACTTTCTCACTGATGCACCAAGACTGAGACAACAGCCACATAGAGAGTGTGAAAGAGGGGCGATGAGGTTTTAAGTCTGAGGATAAGTTAATGAATAAGAGATGAAATATAAATTATTGTACAATGGTTTGCTCCTCAGCTCTCACTGCTGTGGGCGTGTCTGTGTATCTCCCTTTCCAATTTCAGGGCTTTACGCAGGGCAAGATAAAGGAGGCGTGTTCAGGAAGCGATGCTCGGTCCTGAAGCAGCCACGATGCATGTCAGGCAATAAATCATGTCTTTTGTAACCTCACAAAGAAACACAAAGCAAATGCAGATTCATTTTGAAATCAACACAAAAAATGAAAGAGGATTGGCTGCTTCTATCAGGACCGTTATACTTTTCATCATCCCGCAAGCGAAAACCGTCCCAGAATAGGCGAGTCGATTTGTCTCTCCTTTAGATATTTGCAGCAGCCGCTTTAGAAAAACTTAGAAAACTTCTATTGTGCTCTGTTCATTGTTACTTTTGGGACATTCTGTTGTCTTGTAGCTTCCTGTGGTTCTATTTTATCTACTGAATAAATGCTCTTTCAAGATTGATTGCGAAAGTCGAGGACGTGGACGGTGATTATTTTTGTTAAAGCATTTTTCTTGCGACAAAGCAGAAGCAATAAGAACTGTTAGTCTAACTCCGAGATGGAGTTAATAATCGATGACATTTGAAAAGATATTCAAGGACCTGTAAGTTGTAACAAAAGCCACCAGACTGTCTTTCTGCGTTAAGTGTTTCATACGAAAAAGGAGATACGATTGTGAAACTAACTATCCGAGGCACAGATACTAGGAGGGCCTTAAAGCCTGGAATGAAGTTTTATACCTGCATTTTTTTAGTACCTTCATAAGTAAATTGTTACTGGAGCTGTGAAATATCGGAGGCCCTGTTGGGTACGCCTCAAAATGTGATAATTGTGTTGGTGGTGCTTGGGAACGGAATAGATCTTTAAGGCAAACAAATAACAAGACTGGATTCAGGAAATCAAAAGAAAAAAAAGAAGAAAAACAGGAGGAATAAAACACTGTGAGCAAGAATGATAGAGTTCAAGTCCTTTACAGAGACAGATGAGTGCAACTTCCCACAGCATCTGCTTTAGTTTACCGTATTTTTCGGACTATAAGGCGCACTTAAAATCCTTAAATTTTCTCAGAACTCGACAGTGCGCTTTATAATCCAGTGCACCTTAAGTATGAATTCTGGTTGTGCTTACTGACCTCAAACTGATTTTATGTGGTACACGGTGCTCAAAAATCTGTCAAAATGTT